>JAUZNK010031134.1:0-18788 GCA_035046665.1 Euphysa ruthae
CATCAAATGTTTTCACCAAAATATATATATCTCCGTTCAAACACATAAATTAATGTCTGAACCCATCAAATGTTTTCACCATAATATATATATCTCCGTTCAAACACATAAATTAATGTCTGAACCCATCAAATGTTTTCACCAAAATATATATATCTCCGTTCAAACACATAAATTAATGTCTGAACCCATCAAATGTTTTCACCATAATATATATATCTCCGTTCAAACACATAAATTAATGTCTGAACCCATCAAATGTTTTCACCAAAATATATATATCTCCGTTCAAACACATAAATTAATGTCTGAACCCATCAAATGTTTTCACCATAATATATATTTAAATTAAAATTGTAGTTATTTTCAAGCTATTTTAAACTTTAAACAACCCAGTTTAATGAGGCTCATATAACTAGCCTAGCTTATCTGGCTTCATGTTTTCAAATTTTTACCCCACATAGTCACCTGCCTAAAATTGTCACTCCTTAAGTCCGGACCTTGAAAAGCATCAAATTTTACCAATAAATTACATTCTAAAATATTTTTTAAGAAGCATTTTCCAATTATGTTAAAATTTTATTTGGTGTTATTTATGGTTACTTTGCATTAAGATCATGTGTGAGTCACTTAAGGTTTAGCTTCATGAAGTTAGCATGATCTTAGGAAATATGACATTTGCTAATTATCTAATTTGTATTATATTGGAAATTTAATGGATTTATAACTTAGGCCCAAATAGTTAAAAATTGTAAATTTTTCTTGAAAAAGGTTCTGATTCTGATGATCTTAGAACGTTTTTTTTTTTTGGTAATTATTTAATGTTAGACATTTATTGGAGTAATCAGATTTTCAAATTTTGAACTAAGAATCACATGCTGATTAAATAACAAAAAATGTTACCTTGAAAAATCATCAACACACCAGTATGCAATTGATAACCATCTAACGATTTTGATTTTACATCTTGTTCCGTCAATCCATGACCTACTAATGCTACTAATGTTGTTTGACTCTGTACATTCATGTCAGGATACTTCATTTGCACAGAGGGATATTGGCAGCCATCCAAAAAGATTGTAATCTGGAAAGATTAATCCACTATAAATTATAAGCAATCTGCATTGTCCATCAATTTTTTTTTTCAAATAAAAAATGTGCAATGCATTTTTTGACTGTTTTTTTTTTTCTTTCTTTACTTGCTCTAAATTCCAGGTTTTTTATTGTATATATTTATTGTACATTGCTACAACTGACTGTCTAATTTTCCTTTAATATCTTCTGAGTTCTCGAAAGTTAAAATTATTAAATCACACACTAATTTTTAATTTTATTACAAAATAATCTTTAACAGGATTAGCATTTTACATTCATTAATTTTGGCAAATAAAACAATTAAAATGTTAAAAATAAAACGAAAAGAAATATCATAAAAAAACCATAGAAACACAACATATTGAATTAATAACTTTCATTTTTGGATCAAACTCGACTAAATTAAATAATATGCTAACACCCTAACAGTCTACATTAAATATATCTTATATTCACTTAATTTCATGAAAAATAAAATTTTTGAGGTTGTATCAAATTTTCTGGATGGCGAATTTAACTTTTTTGTATAGAAGGCGGATCTAAAGCAGAAATATTAAACAAAATCCAAAGATAAATTTATATATATTTTTTAACTTAATGTAGTGAGAATTAAATTTTATCTATGTATATCTTTCTCATATATACTGGAAAAAAAATCAAAACGCGTTAACCCTTGTGAGGCAGGCAGTGGTGCATCGCAAGGGTTTTAATAACTCGTCCTGTCAGATAAATGATTTTCCTATTTATTAAATGCTCACTCATCCTCACAGAAATTGACTTGTCTGTAGCATATTCTTATATATAAATAACAAATCTGGTTGTTTTTGGTTGACTATTAGGTTGCCGTTTCTAATGAATGATTTATACTGATGACTTAACTAAATAAGCAAGTAGTTTAAAGCTTGATTTAAACATATGCAAATAAGAAACTCTTAATAATTTATTGATTTCCTTTTTCAAAATGAGGCCATTAAAAAAAAAAACTATATTAAATAAAGTGTAAGAAATTTTTTTGTTGTTCTTTAACTTTCTTCAACAGATAATTGGGTTGGTTTTTTCACCTTCAGTTTGAGTCCACATTTGGCATGATCTGTATCCATTAAACCTACTTGCTTTCTTCGTGAACTTCCTGAGTTACTTTCACTAGTAGCATTTAACAAAAAAACTTTCTATGGAACTTTTAGGGTCGTAATCTCAAATCAAAACATTGTCAGTTTTTATACGCAGCTACATTGTTAACATTTTTGACTCGCGCTCTATGGTTTTTTTCAAAGCACTGAATCCATGTTCTGTGTCTGCCGTACTCATGCTGTGGACAAAGGGGAAAATCGATAAATCCCAATAAGTTTCATAATTCGAAGAATCTTACTGACTTACCAAACTGTTCCCAAGAACTGGGAGGAAACGGCTTTAAATTCGCATTCCATTTTGCCATTTTTTTTTTTTTTTTTAGGGTTTGCTATTAACATATAATATCCCACAGGGCTCAAAAAAAGAGGCGGTCAGCGGTCATTGACCACCGAAAATCTTACCTTGACCTCCTATATTTCCTTTGGGTTGTTCATGATAAAAACCCACTTGTCTAAAAATTTGAGTTTTTGTAATTTTTATTTTTGTTCTGTTAACTTTAAGATCTTCGGAAGAAGTTTTATTGTAAGGTTCCAATTCATAAAATTAAAAAAAAAATTAACTGTAAAAATCTTGTTTTTAATGAAGTGTGCCACCATTATTTATATTTGTTTTTAACTTTACACACGAGGGAAATAAATAAAGCATCTACAGAGAAGATATATCAATATATCAAAAGCAAGGCAAATTAAAACTTTTTATGATTATATTATTATTTATTTTTATAATATTTATATTACCATTTCTAATTCTTTTCTTCTTTTCAAAGCAGTTTCTTGTGAGCAGTCTTTCAAAAATGTGACTGTATAAAATAAATTTTGTTTTTTCTACACCTTTAAAACTAAATGAGGAAAGTCAGATTCAATAAATTGAAAAGAATAAAATAAATCTCTTCATTTGTTAACTTACCTAGGTTTAATTTTTTTAACACATTTGTGGTTTAACTCCTGTTTTAAATTTTTATATGCATTAAAAAGTTAAACTCCTCAAACAATTTAATGATTTTCTGCTTTATTTTATCAACTTTATCACCCCTTCCATTTTATACTAGTGTTGATCTTTCGCTATTACTTAAATTGTATTAATAAAATTAAGCTAGGTATACAGCAGGTTTAAACAGCTTAATATTTATTTAGGTAATTATCGATACAAAGATATGTTTATATGAAAGCTTCAACTGAATCCATATAACCATTGTTTCTAGAGCAAAAAAATAGCTCCGTAAAATATTTACACCAATTTGGGAATATGTTGGATATTTGCACAGAAAATTTTCACTGTTTCATCATAATATCATGGCTGTGGATTAAATTTTTACTTTAGAATTTCTACAAAATAGATTTTAAAAAAGAATTCAAAATGCAATAAAAATTTAAAGAAAACCCTAAAATTTTAGATAAATTTTATTTAAACATAATCATCTTCTTGCAGTTGTATGAAGCCTTATGAAAATCTAACAAATATAGATGGATACGAATATATAAAACATTACATCGGAAGTGTGAGGTTCAGAAGGCAACTGCAAAGTCACAATCAAATGATGCCACTTATTTAACGACACACTTTTGGACACTACAACCTGGTCAAACATACTCAACATCTCACAATTTCCATAACTTGATTCTATCCATCTAAAATTGAATAAAAAACTATGAAAATCAAATAAAGAAAATTATCAACATGCTTGATGTGAAATAATTTTAACATAACACAAATGAAAAAAACCCCGGTATGGTTTATTTATGAAAAAATGATTTGAAACTGAGGGTAATAATAAGAATGCTATTTTAAGAATAACAAAGGCAATACAGAGCTATCTATAGAAATTATATTTTTACCACAGAAAATAAAACAAAAGCTACAGAAAAAAATAAACAGCCAAATTAGCAGAAAAAATTTTTTTCTAACAGAATACCCAATTGAGCAGATTTTGATTTTTAGACTGAAAAAAAAAATGTTGGTACTGAAGCTTTTTAAATGTTTAAAATTCTAAAATATTAGGAATAAATTTTCTAACAAATTAAATCAGGAAGAACCGGAAAATTCTAGCATTTTGTCCAAACATGACGCATTTAGGGGACTGGGTACCTGGGGCAAACAAAATATTTATGATAGTGGATATGCCAAAATTATGAGGAATAATAATTTCAAAATGGTACTAAGCTATGACGGAATAAGAACATAACATAAGATTTTAAGAAAAATTTTAAAGTATAAATTTTGGACTAAATTTAATATATTCAAAGTGATGTTGAGATCATATTTCTTTAAATTAAGTGCTTTTCAACATATCTTTATCTTGCTTATTATAAATGCGCACATAATCTACCTATTGGATATTGTGGATATTTGTGTAAAACAAATATCCTTAAATATCCATCTTTAATACACAAAAAAATTGAATTATTAGCTAGGCATAAATTTTTTCTCCTTTTATCATGAGATCTATAAATTATTCACAAGAATAACTTTATAAAGGTTTGAGCCATTTATTTTAAGTGAGCATATAACTTTTTTAAACTTTTATGGCTGAAATTAACTGTAGTTTCTCATATTTCAAATTTACCATAAGTAGAAAAGTGTTTAATATTAAGCACTTTTCTTTGAATAGCACGGAAATTAGAAATGGCTGTTGATTTTATAGCTTTAACTTTAGCTAAATAACTGTTACATTTTCTTACACAGCTATAGCTCCTAGCAGATATATTAAGCTGAAAACTTTCTATGTAAAGAGTGATTCAGTGTTATTACAGCTAATTTTTTTGGTTTTCTTTAGCAATCTAGAGCCAAAAAATTATATTTACTTGTAATTCAAATAACAAGCAACATAATTAATCCCAAAGATTGAAATTTTTACTATGTGATTAAGCAAAACCCACTTTTACACTTTTGTGAAAATCGCTGCATAATGTTACGCTAACTACAAAATTTCAGTGATTAGCGAGCTGTATAAGTAAATATATTTAGTTTAAAATCGATTGCATATAATGTATATTCTAGTTAAATTTTGAGTTATGTGATCCTCAACCAGAGTATAAGAATTGTTTCATCTTGTTAGGAATCATCAGCTGAACGGAATAGCACATGGCTAACTCAAAGTAAGAATGGAATCAATCGGAAAAAAGGAACGGCACTAATATTATGAATTATCAAATAACAAATTTTGAAAAAATTTCAAATTCAGTTTTTAGGCCAAAAATAATATCAGAAAAACTTTTTGACGAACCAATAAACTGACAAGCTGACAGTCCAACATGGTTGAACTCAAAGAATTAGATCATAAATCAGCTTTAGGAGAGCGCCTAAGATTGAAATCGAGGAAAATAAACAAATTATGGCATTATATTTAATCGATAACAAAAAAAACGCTTTTGTGATAAATGTAAAAAATTGAGTATCAGGGTTTTCGAAAGAAATTAAAGCTCCATATTAAATTGAAAACTTTTACATAGAATGCACATATTTCTTTCTTGATTAAATTTATCTTAAATTTAATTACCATATTTAATTATACTCATCATAGTACAGTAGATAGTTATCGTTAAAAAGGATAAAGTTAGTACTTTAAAGCAGTTTTTTAAAACAATTTATTCTTAATCAATATCATAATTTTTATCAGTTTAACGTTTTATAAGAATGATGTATCATTATAAGGTCATCATAAAACAAACATAGAATAGGTGCATTATTAGAGGTTAACCACTGCAATTCATAGAGAACTTACTATCAAATTGATTAGTTAAGGGTAAATTAGATGGAGTGAATTAGATGGCTAGGCCACTGATGTAAACTATGACCAAGTAAGTCTCACTTACCTGAATTGCAAATAGCCAGTTTTAGATCCTATCCAAACTTCAAACATAGCGTTTGCTCCTCCAAAAGAACATAAATGTACAAGCTCTTCACAAGTATGCTCTCCACCATATAGGTCACGTGAAGAAAGCAATTTACTATATCTTCTACGAGATTTTCCATCTTCAAATCGCTGAAACAGTTTTTCTTTTAAAAGAAACCAAAGTGAAATGCTAAATTCTTTATCTGGCCAGATGAATTTACTCGCCAATTGTAATTTAATAGGCGCCACCAGAATAGAAGGTTGCTGATGAGTGTAACAGTGAGGCTTAGAGTCAACGCTTGCTGAATCAGCATATTTAAGATGTGGGACATAGCGTACATTTGAATCTTGTTTTGATGTTTTTGCATGATGGAATGTTATCTTTTTTTGTGAATCTTGATAGCTCTTATTGAGAAGGACTGGAAATTGTAAAAATACACGTGAGCCAATGGTTTCAGAATCAACTTTTGAGATTTCAAAAAGCACTGAAGCCAGCCATTTCTAAAGAAAAATTATTGGTTAAAGGTTGTGCAAAAATGAGATCTAAAGTGTTTTACATTGAAATAGATTATTAAATTAATGAAAACTTTAAAAGTGTAAAGATTCAAACACCTGAAATTAAATTCCTAAATTACTATGACAACCAAATTATAGAACCATGTACCTTGATCATCAAGAATTTTTTTCATTAATCAAAATTTAGAATAATTCTTAATGTAACACAACTTTAAAATTGATTCACTTTGATTTGTTTAGTGAATAGGCTATAAGCCAATTTCAAATCATCCACTCAACTAAAATTACTAGAACATTTTCTAGCAAGAAATCTTTAGGCTCTTAAGTTTTGAGTAAATGTTTAATAGTTGCAGCACTTCTTTGTGTCAATCCTTAGAATTAAGATGAGAATCCAACAGCTGATCATTTTCTTCATTCAAGAACTTTCAATAAAAAAAAGAAGAAGAGATACTAAAGAAAAGTATATAGGACACTGCTAAATTTTTTAATGCTTAGTAGGATAAAGAATTAAAACTCCTTGTCAAAGGACATAAGCCATACTTGTGTTATGCACATAAGAAAAATGCTCTCAACAAAATAAAATATTTGGAAGAAGTTTAATGGATTATCAATAGCATACAGCCTTCAATTTTAATCACAGAAAATTTTCTTTCTAATCACAGCAACAAACAACTTCTTTACTCGATATGAAGCAACGAATTTAAAGCAGGAAAATCCTTAATACATTTTATTTCAAATTACAAGAAACTTTCACAATAATACAAACCAAATGAAAGAAAGCAACATTTCTGAGATTCTGTCATAAAAATAAAAAAAACAGAAAAAAAATCCATTATATCAAAACAAGCTAAAGACACAAGAAGCAAAGCAAGACTTTCTCTCTACATCCGTATTTTTCATCGAAAACCTTAACACACTATTTGTGAACCTACATCAAACTGCCAGTTAGAAAAGGACTGCTGATACAAATTTTTAAAATCGAATTCCATAAAAATTGAAAATATTGAAAAAAAAGAATTTCAATAAACACACAACTTGCAAAATGAGACATGTATTGAAGAAATATATATATATATATAAAGAATATATTAAAGAAAGATACGAAAGTGAAAGATATGAAGAACACATGTAAGTATGAAAAGAAATAACAGATCTCTATCTTTCATGAACACTTGTTAAAAACACTACAAAATCTATTTCTAGCTAAAAAGAATCAAGATTATCCAGCAGCATGCTCAGATAATCATCTTTGGCACCATGAAACAGAGGCAGTTCATTACAGAATAGCTAAGATTTAGTTTGGTTATTTAAAAAAAAAAAAAAAAAGTATTTAAATTCAAAAACATACTTATACTATATCTAAATTCATTTTTATTCATAAAATTATATAACTTTTTTGTAGATACTTTAAAATATAAACAGTATACAGGCATTGTTAAGTAATTGTCTAAGTCAAAAATTAAAAAGATTTGTATAGGACTTAATCAAAAAAAGATAAAATAAATATCCATCATTGGTAAACCAATGATAACATAAAGAGTTGATAAATAGCGTCAAAATCTCTAGGCATTTCCTTTAAAAGGTAGCAAGTCAATTATTCTGAAACAAATATTTTAATGTTTCAAAATCTTTTTAAAGGGAGTAAAAATTCTTTAGCTATTGCAGATATGCCAGGACTGTAAAAGCTCTGAGTGTAAGAAAAACACGTATTCAAATACAGCTGACCACCCAATTTGGTATATCTTTTCAAAAATTACCTTTATTGGAAAATACAAAACTCTGACATCTATTTCAAAATAAATCAATATCTATGTATACATGAGAATATTAAACGTGAAAAATAAATAGAATGATACCTGAGAGATATTTTCATACTTAAACAACTTGAGAAAACTTCTTAACTCATTAGCAGAAATAGCATGTGAGGAGAAAATCACAAAAATCTTTCCAATAACAACACATAAATCTATAAAATAAGTACATCATAAAATTGATTATCATAATTGCCATTATGATTGAAAAGAAGGTCATAATGTGCCAATTTCAAAAATTTGATGATATGGGCCAACAGATTCCTCTACAGTTGTCTGATTTGATACAAGATATAAAAAAAAAATTAAAGGATTTTAATGAAATTCTAAATATATTTAATAGGTTTTGAGAGAATTTAAATAATTCTCTCACTAATTTTTTCTTTTGTAAAACATTTAATAAAAATTTTCCACCCTTGTTAACCTAGTTAACTTAAATTAATGGATAGATAATAAGAAATATAACATGCAGATACACACACAGGCACTCGTTGACACAATGCACCCATGCATTACAAATAAAAATCAACAAAAAACTAATATTTTCAAAATTTTCTGTGAACATTAGTGTGTTACCTTAAGTAATTTTAACCTGATACTTAAATGAGGTAAATCAAATAATCATCACCATTGTTTTCAGCACTCAACAAACTGTTTGCTCTGTTAAGTAAAAGATTGACGATTCCCTGGAAAATGAAATAAAACATTTAATTTGTAAACAGTGGATAAATATTCAGGAAAATTAAAAGTTCCACAAAATATCAATAGAAATGTAAAAAAGCAGGGAATTGTACAGGCTTCCCAGAAAATTATGACCATATCAATTATGAAACTAATTAGAACACAGGCTTTCAACTGTCAAATTATAGAAAAGTCCTGGGTTCCCAAATTTCTACAGAATTGAAAAAAAAAAAAAATTCTTGATTGAAATCAGAAAATGCCATTGTTAAAACAAATAATTTGAACTTTCAAAATGGCCAAAAAAAAGAAATTGATAGAAAAAATATTTTCTAACAACATAAACAAAAAATACAGCTTAAATTAGCTTTGTAAACAAATATCTTTTAAAGTAAAACAGATAGGTAAAAAAAACTCAAGGAGCATCCTTCCAGACATTAGAATACTAACAAAGAATATCAACACTTTAGCATTAAAAATAAGTAAGCTATATACATTTTCTTTTGTTTCATCTTAAGGTAGGCCTGAGATGAGATGCAAAGCATCTTGTTGAGTAGCTCTATACTACAGTAAAAGCCAATTCTACCAATGATCGACCCTGAGAATTGAAAGAATTGGGAATCGAACCCAAACATGTGATCATCTATAAGTATTGTGCCACGGTTTAACAAAATACAATAAACTACACATAATATAAATAACATAAACAATTAATATAACAAGAACTTTCGAAACAGAGTTTTCACTTTATTTTTTAACAAAAACTAAGAAATAGCAAGCACTTGGTGACTAATCAGTGAATACGAAACACTATTTAATGATAACTGAGACATAATATTTCCTAGGTGTTTTTGCAAGATGCATTTATGAACTAGAATTTAGACTTTTCAACAAAAAAATTCCATATTTTCCAAAATGATAAAAATGGCGGCATTATAGTTTCTATTGGTAATATATACATCTAAAAGAGATTTTTTGAGCATGTAAAATTGTTGAACCACTAACATATGATTGTGTCATAAAATTTGAAAAACTAATAAAACTTCTATAACTGGCCCTCTCAAAAACGTGCTGAATCTTTAATGTTACCACTCCGACGGTAATAAAAGTTAAGTAATATTTGAGAAGTTTATAAATATCTTTTAAAACTTCAAAAAACTCAAACTCATTTCATGAATATAAAGCATCATATAAACTTTAAAATTTATAAAACGATAGATGAATTATAAATAAAATTATCAAAATAACATACATTGATGAAGAAGCAAATTTTATTGAACCAGGAAGAAAAAAACATACCTTTTCATAAAGCAGTGCTACATTGTTCGAAGAGGACAATAATTGTTTTTGAAGATACTCCATTAACTCTGTCAGAACACTTACATTTCCTTTAGAAAGTTCTAGATACTCAATTACTCTGTCAATCAAACATAAACTAAGCCATGGTTTATCAAACACAGGAAACACAGAAGCCATCGACGGTTTATTCGCTAAGCTATTTTGTGTCAATGTTGATTTTCTTCGATATATTGCTCGAACTTGATTAGCTGAATCATCAGATTCCTCATCAGCTTCATAGCCTTGTTCTTCAAAATAAAAAGATGATTTTTCATGTTCTGATTCTGCTAATTCTAATGGAGACTAAAATAAACACAATTAAATTTTTAAATAGCAACAACAAATAATACTTGTAAGAAAATTCTGTGAAGCATTTAATTTCTGGGTTGGCTTTTTTATAACTGAAACTATAATCCTAAAGAAGTTAAAATCCAGTTTTAAATGAATTATTGAAGCTTATGAAGTTTTTGTATATATAATTTGGCAGAAAAATTGATAGCTGATACAAGTGCCATAGCGAAATGTTTATGCACTTAATCTTAAGCTAAATAAGTTATTCTTAGCATCACTAACTTATGTTATGTATTTTACTTTGTTTAAAAAATCTTATAATCAACCTTTTAAAGTCAAAAGTTAGCAGTTTACCTGACAAAAACTTTTAAAAATGTATGCGAAAAATCAAACAGGCAACCACTAAAAATGAGCGAATAAGCTTATTTTTCAGTATAAAATGTCTTTTATCCCTAACACTAGGCAAACTGTAGATGTAATTTTCACCAATGCACCTTTCTATTTATTTCAACACCACTGTGATGTTCTTATTATTTAGAAAATTACTTAACTGAGAACCAATTTTAAATCCTCAATGGAGTGAGAAAAGGGCCAACCCAAAGGTATTGAAATTTTAAAGTGATTTATTATATATTAGATTGCAACACTTATCTTACAAAAACCTCATTTAGATACTACTACAATAAAAAGAATTTGTAAGGAAAATTTTATCTAGAATACTCTTCTAAATGAATAAAAACTCCTTAAACGCCTTTGTCAAAAATAAAACCATCCAAACGATCCTATTTATATGCAAAGGAAATTTCCAAAAAACTTTCTTGAATTCACCATATAGTTGTTCTTTGTAGAGTGAATCTGAAATGCGATATTTCCTGCACTGCTAGTTTTATCAACTAGAAAGTCTCTTTGACAATAATTCGATCCAATTCAATAAATTTATTTAACATTGGATATGACGTAGTTAAATACAATAATTATAAAATATTCCTAAATACTAATATAATCCAACAAAAGAAACATTAAAAACAACATTTACAGGAACAATTTTCACCTTCCCCAGGGGCTTTCTGGAGTATTTGACCACGCGAGTCGATAATCAAGAGCTTTAATTAATTGTGTCAGGTGCGCGATGGTGCGTGATGAAGATTCGCACGACTAATTTGTGTCAGGTGCGTAAAAGGTTTATGAAAGAATTGTAATGTACCTTCAAAACAGAAATTAGTATTGGCTATGAAAATTTTCCTTATAGATACCACCTCATCTGGATAGACCAAATAACATAAATAAACGTATTTTAACGGAGATATCCATTAACTGCACCACATATTTGTGGTAGTCCCAAGTCTGTATACTATAAAGCAGGACGGGTGGATCGAAAAAAAATTTCGGAAATATAAAACCTTTGTTTCACAATCAATATAAAAATGAAGCTTTTTCACAATCAAATGAGTTTGATTGCTTTTACAATTTGAAACAGGAAGGGTAACAATAAATAGAAAACAATGGAACAAATTTTAATTTTTACGACCTTGTTGTTTTAATGTACTTCTTTTATATTTACCGCAGTAATATTGAATTTTAGGATATAAGGAAAATTTATTACAAAGAACATCATTTCAAGTCCAAATCTTTTAACATTTTTAACGTTAGAATGTAATAAAAAATAGTGTTAGAAAACGTAAAAAAAATATCACAACATACACAAAGTATTGAGTAGAAACCTTGAAATAAAATAAACGATGAAACCACAACAACAACAAAAAATTTACCGAGTTCTTTGTGACAAAGTTTCTTCCATTTGTACAGGCAAGAGTTGACGTCTGTGCCTGACCTTTGACAGCAGCATCAATCTGGTCCTTATACCTTGCACATAGTTTATACCAAACAAAATTAACATATGATTTGCTGTTACTGTCTTCTGTTTTAAATCTAATAACACCCAACTCTTAAGTGTACCTAACTTTACTCTGTTTCCTTTTCATTGTGAATTAGCTGCCATTTTTATAATTTTTACTAAAATAAAATTCTACCTTCCTCTTATCAATTAAATTCACAACTAATAATTCACAGTGGAATATTTTCCTTTTATAAGACGAACGTAATATCGACTTTTAATTTTCTCGGAACTATTTAGTTTCTGAATTTCTTATAACTAATTAACATCATATGCATGTGGTTTCCATATGGCACGTGTTATATTTTCAGACTACTTTGACATTGTGTTTTCAAAAAATGTCTGGGAACTTTAAAACAAAACAATTGTCAAATAATAAATAAGTATAAAAAAAGAATGTCATTTGATTTGAAAAAATTTAAAAAAATATGAATGACAGGTGCTTCAAAAAGTATCTCTGATATCTATCATACGCAAAGTCATTTTACTTGATGTTTCGTTAAAGGAAATAACTTGAATTAGATTAGGACTCATATGATTGATTGATTGATAAATTCCAACCACCAAAAACTGTCAATGTCTTGTCCACACACTAAAACTTTTGCAACAATTAAAAATTCATCAAGATCAAGAGCAAAGTTTCTGTCAATTGTTCTTAGTATCCTCTTATGAACTCTGTCAATAAAATGTTTTTCTTTTTTGAAACAGAACGTCCATATCAGAGTAACATAAAAAGTATGATAGAGCATGGGCATAAACTAGCAACCATGCTTGAGTTATTGTTAAAAATTTATCAGACAAATAATAGCACATAATTTCTGGTTTTCCTTTTTACAAATACTGCTAATACGATTCGAAAATGACAGTGTGTTATCAATTTTTACACCTAACAGTTCAACCTCGTTTTTTGCAACAATTTTTTTATTACAGATAAATTAAAATAAATTTGTTGTCAGGCTTTTTTCTCCAACAAACATCAGTTTGAATTTTGAAGGGTTAGTGACAAGGGAGTGCATAGAAAACCAAGTGCATATGCGGGTTAATTCAGCTTTAAGTTTGCTAATAACTGAATCAAGAGGTATCGCAGGCATATATAGTGTTTTAATCAGCAAAATCACATAATTCAGTTTCTTCAAGAAAAAGGAAAAAATCATTTACAAAGATACTAAATAAAATAAGACCTAAGATTGACCATTATGGACCTCCGTAAAGTACCTCAAGCCACTTACTATATGTACATTTTATTTTTATTCTCTGTTTATATCCTTTCAGATAACTCTTCAACAAAACTAAACTAAGTTTTGAGAACCCACATGCCTCAAGCTTGGCTAGTAAAAACTCATGTTCTACATAATCATATGCTTTAGATAAGCCAATTAGAACTGCATCTAATATCATCTTGCTATTCAAGCGTTGTCGCCACTTTTGCAAAAGATTTATAAGTGCAATTTGCGTAGAAAAACCTTTATGGAAACCACATAGAAAATTTGAAAACTGACCCTAAAAAAATTATTTATCTGTTCGAAAAGCACTCTTTCAAAGAATTTCGGAATTTTAGACCAGATGCTAATCGGACAATAGTTTTCTTTAATAGAAAAATCTTTTTTAAATAAAAGTATAATATCAGTCCATTTCAACTCATCAGGAAACTTGTTGTTGTTAATAAAGGTTTTGATAATCTATTGACAATTTAAAAAAACTGTTACTGTCCAATTGTTTAAAAGATCACTTAGTAGATCTTGAAATCTCTATGGCCTACCTTAAAACTAATGAAAGACGCGTTGTTGCAAATGTATTTCATTCCCATAAGAATTGTTATTATTATCTCCTCTTTTTATGTTTTATTACTGCTGATATTTTCATCTTAGCCTTTTTCGATTAAAATATTCTATATGTTGGTTTCTATATTTTATGTTAGTATATGTTGGTAAATGTTTTTAAAGAAGCTTATACTTTTTTACGTATTTATACAAAAATATAAACCACTTTCAATTTTGTTCAATACCAATTTTAACTCATTCTAAATAGCGTTTAGCAAACCTGCACATATATTAGTATAATTAAAATTTGACACAATGATATCATGAATTTTAGACAAAAAAAATTTTTAATTTACAAAACTATATATTTTCTCAGAGTATAACAAATTCAAACTGAAATGAGTGTAAGATATTAGGGTATCCAAATATAAATGTAGACTCTATTGCATACCTAGAAATGGAGCAAAACTTACATTAGAATAGTGCAAATCATGGCATGAAATAAAAAAAACTATTATTTTAACCTTGGTATCGGCAACAGCACGCTCTACATCATCATTATGAAAACTCTTCCTACAGGGGTGCATGGCTATGTCCAATATTGGAATGCAAACATTGTGATGTGAAGCAAGAACATCATCACAGAGGAAAGATTTCTTCAGAGATGAAATAATATCTTCATTACTACAGCATGACTATAAAAATTTTTTGTCAATTTGAAATCTTGAAACAATTAAGAGGAAAAACTTTTTATTAAGTTGGTTTCCTTTAAAAAAAACTAAAAATTGACATGAAAAAACAAAATAATAACTAAAAAAATTTAAAACGATAAAAATTAATATATAAATATTTCAAATTTAGCTTTACTAAGATAATAAGGAAAAAGAGCGTTACTTTTTTTGTTAATTTTAGTTTTACAATTATTTTTATATTAAATTACAGAACAAAATGTAACAATTTCAATCAAGAATTTGGTAGAAACTTTTTTTTTTTCTTTTTATAAAACCCTAAAAATTCGTTTCTGTAAAAAATTTAACTGTTTGTCAAATTTTATTCTTGTCTTACCTAAACATGCCATTATTTCACAATCAAGCAAAGTCTTTTATTTTCCAAAGTCTGAAAAGCTACACTTCCTCAACTTGATTAAAAATAAAAATTTCAACCTTTCACTTACATCATTTTACAGAATTAGCCAATAAATCAACTCACATTTTCAGGAAGAACAACCAATCGTAACAAGACTTGTAGCCATAATAGATATTTTGTAAGATCAGCAAAAAACTTTTCAATGCTTCCTTGTATTAATTTAGTAACATGATCAATCAAATTCTTGAATAAAACAAAGCATTTGAAATTTATTTGTTGCTTTGCAAATTGTTCACGAAACAAAGTACTATTTTGGTAAGTATTATCAATTACACCAAGTAAAAATGGGAGGGTGGTCATGTTTGTTCCATTCACGTTCATTAATTCATGTAAAGGTTTGTCCAACATGTAGTTTGCGATAACAAACAATGCATCGGTAACCTGGTCACAGATAACTGATGTACCTATGCCAGTAATGGGCAACTTCCTTTGCCATTTGCTTGTTATTTTAAGTAGTTTCTCTAAAATATTCATAGATGGTGCAGCCATGGATTGAGAAGTGGATTTTGCTAGGATTTCCAATATTGGTATGCATTCATACTTATATATATAGTCAACATAGTAATCATCTTCCTGGGTAAAGACATCCATTAAACTCAATAAACCAATAATTATATTTGTATCTGAAAATACTACATTTGTATTAGAGGCCAACACTTTAGGGAAATAAGAGCGAAAATTTGGAACAACAAAAGATGAAAACAAGATTTTCTGTATGGTAAGTGGAAGTGTTTTTTTAACAGACAACATATGCATAAGTAATGAACCTTTAATATCTGTTGTTGACGTCACCATAATATTGTTCATGACAGTGATAAATTTAAATGACTTTTTCAATGTACAAGATTTGTTATCTTCTTCTTCTGTAGTTATATCTTCATCAGCAACATCTACATGTTGCTGAGAGTGCATTGATGAGTGTATTGGAATTAACGCCAGCATATGTAATGCAAAAGACACAGTTTTATCAATCATTACAGGGTCTATTGACTGCAACCTAAATAACATATACGTACATATTAATTAGCTAATATTACAGACATAATTAAATAATTTTTAAACATATTTTAACCCCTAAGATGCCCAGAATTTTTTTGAGAAAAAGTACTTTTATAAATTATTTGCTAAAAATTTACCAAATTTTACTTCTAAAATTGCAAAAAAACATACATAGTATGCATATGCGTCCTCCTAAAATTTTTCCCTACCTACTCTATTAGAATAGCCTCTCATAAACGACCCCTTCAAATTGATCAAATCCATCAATTTTAGAGCGAAAATTTGAAATCAGCATGTTAAAATTATCCTAGATGTAAATTTTCAAGTTTCTATCTTAACAAAAATTTAGCAAACTTGGGCACTCTCCAAAACTTGGCAAAATAGGTGCATGCAAAGAAACTAATCACAAAAATTTAATGAAGAGTACTAGTGTTTTAAATCTCAAATTGAGGTAAGTAAACTTTACGCATTGTTCTGAAAGTTTGCATAAATCTAGTTTTAGGTAATTCTAATGTATTTGTATTTATTACTTATCGGTTAAATCACATTAAATTAAAATTGTGGCATCTTATAAAATTGCCTCTGCTAAAATGAGAATATTGGAAGAAAATCATAAACAAACACACACACACACAAACACATGCTTTGTCAGCAAAGTTTTTGACCTTCCTGTTGTAAAATTCTTACAATAATATATTTATACAGATATTTAGATAAAAGTGTCATAATCTGATTTGCAATTTTCTTTTAGATAATATTAATAATAATATTAATAATATTTTATCTTTTTAATATTATTAATATTTTTAATATTTGTATAATAATATTAATAATTGTATATTATACAAAAAGAAGAGGATATTTGTACTTGGAGACAAACCTCCAAAAATTATGATGTTGTTATTGTTACAAACTTCCAAAAATTAAGATGTTGTTATTGTACTTTTCAGTGTCTGCTGAACTTCGGAGTCTTAAGAGATAAAGCAATACATAAGCTACTATGTCTATGCTTTGATAGACACCTGGACTAAATTATTTGGAGAAGCATATGTGAAATATTGGAAAAATATTAAAGGAAATAGTTAAACATGCTATTACTCGTTACAAAACTAATGTTTATATTATGTTATTTTATATTGAGAAACAACTGGACTAAAACAAAGAAACAATCTGTTCATGAAAAACAGCACCCAAATATCTAATAAAGAGTGGAAACAAATGTCCACAGCAAAAATGAAAAATCATCAGCCATTTTCAGTTCCTACTGATGATCTCCTTGACTGTGGAAAAAAACATAGATAGTTTATTAGATATTGAAAGAGTCTGTAGTAATTTCTATGACCACAAGTATTACTTGGCAAAAAAAGAAGCAACTAAAAAAGAACCAAACTTGGAGGAACTAAGAATTGAATCAGCAACAACAAAAAAGAATTCAGTTGTTGCTCATACAACCAAAGAATGGGAAGGATACCAACACACCATACCAAGTGCATATATTCTAAATAATCAGAAGCACATTTTGGCCATCCAGCAAAAGAACAAAATTCTACCAGGTGTGAAAGTAACAATGAATTTTGATACCACATAAAGATATATGGAAATTGACCATGATAAATCTTGATTTTCTCTGAAAAGTGGCAAGTTCCACTGAAACCATTTTTTTTTTTGCTAATAGAGATCGTTCCAAGATCATTTTTTTTAATAGTGGAAATGCACATTAGATTAGCTGCAGCAATTAATGTTACTGAACACCTTGAAAACAACCACCATAACTGCCATGAGCAACAACTGCTTAACTTGTTTTCGTCTTGCTGGAAATGATCAGTTACCAAAAATGCTCCAACTATCCTTATTTCCCCAATCCTATATAATTAGGATACAATATTTCCATAAACTGACCCTAATGCCTCCAACCCCTAAAGGACAGTGATTTTATTTTATTATTAATATTTTAAAACTGTATCTCTTCAATGAGGGGTCAATCAAATCCATAACACGTATAGTTTTTGAATTATAGTCATTAATGTAAGAGTGAAAAACTAAAAATAAAACTAGAAAATTTTTTACATTATTATCAGTGATTCTGTGATTTTATTCATTATTCCCACAAATTTTTTTTTTCCAATAAAAGGTAAAACTCATAGTTCATAGTAATAAAAACACAGCATGACATAATAACATCATTTCATGCCTGAAGAAGATATGAAACATATCAAAAATTTGAAAATATAAAAAAATGTGTTTTTATGACCTTTTTACATTATATTAAACTTTATTAAATGGTTACACAGCATTTA
>JAUZNK010031145.1:0-18787 GCA_035046665.1 Euphysa ruthae
GATGTTGAGCCAATGAACCGGTCGTGCAAGGGGTGCTTTTAAAAAAAAGATTTACTGAAAACTGATCCTAACAGTTATGCGCAATGGATAAATTCTCATGTTTGCAGATACAATTATAAAGGTAGTGCTGGTGGTATGGAAAAAGAGGGTGCAAAGCGTATTTTTAATCGCTCAATCAACAAACATAATTTACGCTATGCAAACTTTTTAGATGACCATTATAGTAAAAGTTACCTTAGTGTAAAGGACACTTACACTGGAGTCACAGTTCATAAATTAGAACACTACCAGAAACGTGCAGGTACACGGTTACGTAATTTAAAAAAAAAAGGAGAAATGACTTGGTGGTCATGGTCGTTTAACCAATGCGACAAATGATCGATTACAAAATTTTGTAGGAGTTGCAATCAGACAAAATGTTGGGCAATTAAAACAGATGAAAGCAGGTGTTTTACCTAGTTTGTTTCATGTTGTTTCTTCAAAATCAAATAACTTTCACTTTCCACATTACCCTACCGGAAGTAGTAGTTGGTGTAAATAGAATACTGATATAGCAAATAACACAAGCTTGTACAAGCCAGGCCCAGGCCTTCCATTACCAATTGTTTATAAAGTCACAAAAGTATTTGAAGAGTTAAACAAAGATTCTGAATTAAAAAAGTGCTTGCATGGCAAGACGCAGAATGCAAATGAAAGCTTTAATGGGCCAATTTGGGACCGCCTACCAAAAGTAACTTATGTATCGCTTTCGACTCTTAAATTTGGTGTGTATGATGCTGTAGCCAGTTTTAATATTGGACGTAAAGCTATCATAATAATATATGAAAAGTTAGACAGGGTGCCGGGTGTTTACACTTTGCAAGGATGTAACAAACAAAATGCAAAACGGTTAAAATTTTCAGAGTATCACACGGTGAAGAAAAACAAAGTCCGGCGACAGATTTTACGTTCAAAAAAGATGAAAAAAGCAGATAAATTTATAGAAATAGAAGATAAATGTTATGAAGCTGGTAGGTTTTGACATGTGTTGTGTGGTTTATTATTTTGTAAACTATTATGATGATTTTCCATTGATTTTTGTTTAAATATTTCTTTTTACGGGCTTTTCTCAGAATGACATATTTTGCACGCCGGCCATGATATCTCTTCTGAACCGCTAAAGGTTGTTCCATGAAATTTTCAGGGTAAGTTTGTATCAATGTTTACTATGATTTAAAAGGAGGAAATTTCATTTAAATTTATTTTCAGTAAGTTATCAATAAAAAAAGACATAAAATTTTATGGTGACATCTGACCTTTGATATTTTTAGTTACTAGTATTTTCAGAAAAAATCCTCTGTATAAATCACAGATCCACATTTGATGAATAGCTCCCCAAAAAATTAGCTTCTAATTCTTAGGAATTCTTCAGATTTTATGGCTGGAGCGAGGACAGAATTTGCTGAGATTTCAAGTATTTTCTAGTTACCATGGTAACCGGTAGCCATTTTAAATTTTTGAAAAGTGTTTTTCTCTTAGAATTTTATATGCTATAATACTGTATCAATTTTTTATGCTGAAATTTAAATTAAAAAATACCAATCATTAAGTGATGGTTTCAAGAGTATAGATAGATAAACAAATAAATAGGTAGACAAATAAATCAATAAACAAGTAAATAAATAGATTGAAAAGATCTGTCAAACGTAACTATCTTACTCTATCTATAGCTCTATTAAACATAATAATTTGACTTTAGCTGAAACAATCACCTATATTCAAAAAAAATTTATCAGCACTGATAATCATCACTCCACCATTATACAATGCTTACAGACGAGTTGTTAAAAAAGAATACAAATATATTTTTATAACTTATTTGCAAAGTATATTGAATACTGCTTCTTATGGTATACGCACAAATAAGCATCGATAGATCTATCGTGGCCCTCTATTAGAAAAGATTGCCGTGTTGATCACTGATCAAAGATAAAGCAGACATTTGAAAATAGCGTCTGTTTTCGTTTCTAAAATGTATGCTTAATTTGTTCTTGTTCCTCAAAATTTTGTCCCAGGTTACGCCCAAAATTAACAAAATTTTTACCCAAATTAGATTCAAAAATAACAAAATTTTACTCAGGTTACACCCAAAAATAACAAAATTTTGAAATAAAAGAAAATTCTTTCATTCAAAAACTAAATTCAAAAATTTTTTTAAAACGTGTTGTTATAAAGTTAGTAAAACATAAAGTTTAGTCAAAAATCTTTGTGACGGTACCATTCCATAATCTATTTTAGGGCTCATATCCCAAAACAGGTGCAGAACTGTGGGATTTAGATTTACAAATTCTACGGTTATATGTTTGTTTAAAAAGAGAGTATAATGTGCGATCATTCGAACTATTTAGAAAATTCTCCATAAATCTGGTTTGGGTACTTGTGCCTCAAAACAGGTGCGAAATGGTTTGATTTTGACAAAAACATCAATATAGGTTATAATTTCTTAAAAATGAAAACATAAATTAAAATTTTTAATTTGTATTATTAATTTTTGTTAATTGGAAATAAAAAATCAAATTCACAGCAAACTTATTATCTGCGCTTAGTGCTATATGAAAAAGGCCAATGATGTTAACAGCTAAGGACTTAAAGGTAAAAATAGAAGATTCTGACGTAAAGAGAAATACACAGGTGCATAAAGTTGTATTCAAGTTTATTATCTTTTCATCCTTTGTATTTTATATCGTAAATACATTTTATATTTGTTTTATCTTTTATTTCACCACTCAAAGCATGAAAATCTTTTTGAATTAATGTATTTCAAAACACAATATATATATATGTAAACAAAAGAATCAGGCAACTTATGTGCATGGTTTTTTAATTAAATATACAAAAATTTACTCAAGAAACAACAAGATTGTATTGAATTGTATTTATTGTGAAGCTCTGTTATTCTTTGTTTAGAATAATAACGTTTTCAAAAAGTTGTGTGGCTAAAAAAATTAACCGTTTTGTATATAGCGCGATCAACTTCGTTTTTTTGGAGCAGAAGATGCTTTCTTTATTTCTTTCCGTAAAGAGTTGACTTTGCGTTTCTTTGCTTGTAGTTTGTGTGTACTTACTTGAATTTTTGGAATATGAAAATCATCCCACTTGTATGAATTAAGTTAAATGGTGATCAAGTAGATTCATAGCTATTTCTTCAGAAACTTTTACAGGTATTTGAGTGACTGTATATAAGACAATAACATCTTGTAATAATTCAAACGCATTTAGTTTACTGTCAACTTCTTTCGCGAAAGTGCTTGTAAATTTTTAGAAAACCATCTTTGAATATGGAAAGCACATTTGATGAGACATTCCAATGCCCTGATTTTTAGCGCCAACAAATTTTTGATTGCTGTCAATAACGGCATGGAGATTCGCATTTGTCCAGGCTAAGTTTTTTTATGGCTATGATTGCACCTTCTTAATTCCTTAAAAATAAGCATGCAAATTATTTTATTAGGAGTTTTGTCAAACTTAACTATACAATAGGCATCGATGAAAAGGTTCTTTTTGGGTATTTTATTCTAAATGCTTCTATATATCTTATACTATTCACTTCCGATGCAAATATGAAAAAACTAACTTTTATTTGAATCACTGGTTTGTTTCTATGAAACAAAAGTATTAAAAATACAATCAGACATCGTAAAATAATTTACTATGTAAGGAATAAATTTTCGTCAATTGAATTCAGCTTTCAATCTTAGCCGGTGAATGGCGACCTTTAAGCTAGCACTCACAAGGCTGCACCCGGCTGCAACGACCATGATAATAGGAACCGCTGATCCTGCGATAACGGTCGACAAGAGGCCATTCCCACGCCACCCAGAGCAACGCCTGTCGCAAGAACCCTTCAGAAGTAGTACTTCAATGGCGTTGATAACGTTCACTACTCAAGTTTATTTCTTCACAAGGCTTTCAAGGTGGTGAAACTCGATCCTTTGCAGGTCCTTAACCCTTTATCTAGGTGCGTGCCATATATGCATATATGCAACAAAATAAAATCACGCCATTTTGTAATTTGTTTAGATTTTTTTATTTTTTGCATAAATACAACAAAGTAGAGAATAAACTGAGAATAACAAAAAATTAAAAATTGACATTCTTAGTCATTATAAAAATTGACCCATAATAAACTAAGTTGGACTGCTAGTGTCAATTTGTAGTGTGTTACAGATTCGGGCTTGTTATGGGTTTCATTTAATGTATATTATAGTTGTGGGTATTTAACTATTTTCTCCAAGCTGATCATACATGGACAAACTCTTTAATAATGCCAGCCCGCCCTATAAAATACTAGGTAATTCCCACTCTTGGCTAGTGCATACCTTATTGGTCTTCATAAGCTGGTGTGGCTTTTTGGGATATCTCGTCTTAAAACTCAGAGGCAGTTTACCTTCAAGTCTTGTCCGCCACAAGCCTTTTTTGGGGTGTATTGTTGGAACGGACATAGATAACCTAAGCTAACCATCAAAGGCTGCAGTAACATAGAGTATTCTGCATTTCTCCGAGGAGTCGTTCAAGTTTGCAATCTGGCTCTGAATTTTTAGACGAAACACCCCAAAAACCGACACCAGTATATCAAGACCAGTGAGGTGATCAAAGTCGAAGAGTTTCTGAATTAATGGCTCCATTTAAGCTGACCAGATATCTACCAACACTCATCTGCCTGTATTATGAAAATCTTTGCTCAAAAGCTTCACCCTGTAATCGTTTTGTCAATGCAAAATCATAACTGTCATTAATAAGTTCATCAGCTAACATTGAATAAGAGTGGAGAGCTGATGATGTTTATGCTGTTAATTTTAAAAGTTGCTATTTTTTCTTTACTGCTATTGTAACCTGTCTTACATCCTGGAAGAGAAAAATTGTTCACCAATCTTCGAGAATACCTAAACAAGGAACAAACATAATGGAAATTAAAGTACAGTAAAAGTCTATCAGTAGCTCAGCTTCAGATTTAACATACCTTTTAAAAGCCAGCCTCTTATTTCTGGTTAAATGCGTCATATAAGTCCGTGTAAAAAGTAGGCAGAGGATCAGACTACTTTAAGTACTCTCTCATCTATCTGAGTAAATTTAGAAATGTTTTTAAATGGTATATCATTACTTAAACATAGAAAGAAGTCATTTACATTCAAACTATTTGTTGCTTCAAAAAGAATTCTTTCTTTCTCATTTGAGTTATTAAATTTATTACAAGATCCATTTAAATATGGGTAGTCTTATAATTTTCACAAGACCATCTAGAACTATTGTTTTACTAAACTACTGAATTGCTGTCATTTTATTTATCGAAAAAGTCGGTATTGCAATTATGGTATTCTAATTAGATCGAAGAATGCAAACTTTCTATCCCTTAATTTTTCTTTCTTTGCTTCTGTTTGTCCTTTAAGTGCAACAATTGAGCACTACCTGTGGCAAAACTAACATGATTTAGTTTTTGCGATGACCTTTAAGTATATTTCTATACAGAAACAATTTTGGGTTGCATTTCAGGTGTTATTGTTTGAAAGAAAATAGATGATATCATTCGTATCAATTGTGCAAATGCCATGATGAAAAGTTGTTATATGAACATGCTTATGAAATATCTTAACTATTCCTAATTCATGTAAAGAATTGGAGCAGGCTATACACACCTTCAAAAGATTTTATTTTAGTTGTTCCATTCAATGTAAATGTTTTTAATTTCCATGTCAGTGGCAATGTTTTATCAAAAAACCTTGTGGCATAAAAGTTGGTAATAAATATAAGTTTTATTCTTCTAAAAAAACATAACTTTAACACTTTATGAGTTCCAAGGTTGACTACACTGATGATTAGACTGCCTAATTATCATTGTATGTAGTATAAATTCACAGCAGTAGTGCTAACTCAGCACTTCCATCATAACAATTATGTCGGTAAATGAATACCAAGATCTGGGGCTTAATTCTAGCAATTGGGGGTGGTTACTATAACTCGTGACTCAGTTGTAAATGGTCTTTTCATCGGCTTTACTACATAAAACATAATATCTACTTACCTACCTATAGCAAAAAAACCAAAAGCTTTATTTTTATGTTTAATCGTCCTCCTTGATTTTTATATCATTGAAAAAATCATATTGGTTTTACAAGCAGAAAATGGCAAGTATCGGTTGATTGCCTAACATGAAAAGTTTACTTCAATAAAGGATGGTTTTTAGCCTTGGTTGATTAGCCTCCCAGTCTTTTGACTTCACGATAAAATGACCAGGTTGTTACATAATTGTAAGTAGCTTTCCGTTAGGAAAGGCACCCTGCTCTAAAAACTTCTCCATCACTTTTTCGGATAACTAGACCTAGCAGCAAACATTTCATGAATTTTTTCAGACGTTAATAAGCGTTTATAATAACGATATTAGTGTAACTTTCCATAAAATTAGAAAAAAGATTGCTTAATGTTAACTATGATGGCTGGGTGGTTTAAAATTGAAAAAATGGGTGTGTATTATTTAGAATCTCGGAAAATTTGTGACCTTTAGATGACATAAATAAAAAAATTTTTTAATTTTACAATTAAGCAAAACATATATTAGCTGAGGAGAAGTGGATGAGAGTCTTGCCGTGTTTTCTTTATTGAGTAATTACACACCCATTGAAAAATTAGGGCGATATTTCACTTCGACATTGAACCCACAAAAAAAATTCTAAAAACTTTGGGTGATTTAAAAAAAAAATTTTTTAAGAACTCAAATTCAATTTTTTTCAAGATTTACGATAAATAATCTCGAAAGACAATGCAAAACCTCACTGCTTTGTCATCATCTCCTATCAAATTCAAAGAAAATTGATCTCAGCTTCCTAATTTTTCTGGCTTGACTAGAGTTAGTGTTTAGTAAATACTTACTCTCATCACTCATAGCTAGAAATATTGTGATTTTTGCCTCAATAATAACCTCCCACGTAAGAATACGTAACTGGCTTTACTCAGTTTGCTCAAATCTCACGGAGTCCAATCTCTAGTGTTTTTTTATGTATTGTTGGAATCTACAAGTTGATTCCATTTTCTGTGGTATGTTGTTTAATGATTTCGGCAAATGTTAGAGCATGTTGACTGAAATTATACTTTTTTCCCAAGTATTTTATCAAGCATCTACCAATATTTACATGCTTTTGCTATAAATGTCCATAAGATTCAAATAACACCAAATATAAATAGAAAATATATTTAATTCTTTTTCAAAATAGCAACCTGGAATACAGGAATAAAATCCGATTTAACAATTATATTGCTAGATTTTTGAAATCTCTCAATAAACTAAGTGAATAAGAGTAAGTAGTTACTTCAGAATTACTCAAAGGACATCACATGTGAAAATTTAAGGAAACTTTTAGAAATAGATATGAAAAATTTTGAAATTTTGAAAATCATTGAGCAAAGTATTGGGTGATCAAAAGTTGATTAACTCTGCAAGAAAGACTTAATATTATACTTAGATTACTTGCCAATTGAGAAAAGTGTGCATCTCATAAAGACCTGATGGTAATTTTCAAAAAGCTTTTGGCGCTATAATAGTGTCAGTTGACCTTCTCTTAATAACATTTCTAAAAATGGATTGTTTAAAGATTATATTCAGATATAAGTTCGATAAAAGATTATCAATTGTATATTTGTAGTTTAGATATTGAGGAATATGAAATCAAACAAAGCATGTCCATTTTGTGTTTCTTGAAGTGTACTCTGGTATACTATGTGAGGAAGATATAGTTTTGCCTAAAATATGTGAAGTTGTAATGTTCCTTGCTTGATATCAATTTTTATCAGTTATCAACTTACATATAAATTAATATTGAAATCATCTTCTAATACAACTTCTTTTTCTCTCTTTTACAGATTGCCAATACGGACTCAAGGTCGGGTAAAAGGTTTGGGTATTAGATACCTATATATGACACCTACATTAAAATTTTGTTTTACTGATTTTAATTTTAATGAATAAGCTTTCAAATTTGAAAGATCTCTTTTTTCTTTATAATTGATAACAACTTTACGTGTAAGCTGCAACTAGGATTAATGAATTTCCTTGTTTGTAAATTCATATTAAATTTAAGATGGTGTATCAAGTTTCTCAACGCAAAGCTTCTAATCCACTTGTCAAGCTCCTGTCAATCTAACCATATCTAAACAAAACTTCGTGAAGCAAAATACCAATCGGTTATATGATTTTCTTGATGAATAACTGGCTGAAAATGAAGCTATTCGTTTTAATTAATGTTACTCCTTATTTTATGAAATGCATTATCTTTATATTATTTTAAACATATAGAAATTGGATCAATGTCATCATTGTTATTATGATTTTCTTATGCAAGAGCCAATCCTAAGAAGCTTTATTGAAAATTAAGTAAATATGTTTCAATCAACACTATTCCATAGCTTAATGTTTATGTTTTTTCGTTCCATAAAAAAAAAAAGTGAATTTTAAGATAATGTTTTCCACCTTTACACATAATTGCATCGTTTCGTATTTCTTTGATTACTTACTGCCACTAAAAAGAAAAAGGATTTTTTTTAGGGATAAAGCTAATATTAAATGCTATTTTTAGAAATACAGAGTTATTTTAACTGACATATGACAGGGCTTGACTCAAACACACTCTTAAAATCCAATTATCTTTGGTTCAAAATAATATTTTTTACGTATCTTGAGGTAATCACAATGACGCCAAGAATTGCAAATGTTGAAAGAAATAGTTACTTTGTTATTTAATTTACTATTTTGGTACAAATTTCGTTGTCTGGCACAGCAAATATCATTATGTCGTCAACTCGAAAATATCTTGTATCCCTAACTTTACTTATATTAAATTAGCGGCGTTTTTGGCAATTTCAACCCTTAGATTCCGTTATGTGGTAAAATTTCAACACTAGAGCGCACTGTGAGTTTGACAGTTTTCACCAGTTTACAACACTTGATCATTAACCGCTACTGCTATGAACTTTATTGACCCTATTTTTGAATGATAATACAATTTGGATCCCCAAATAAAAGCAATCGATTAAGTCATTGTATGTGTTTTTCTACATTATTACCTCAAAAATCACATAGATATCTCCTAAAATAAATAAAAAGTCATAGTTTTCGGTAAATTCTTGAAATAGAAAAAAATCCAACAATATCTCACTGAATGTGTCAAAATTTTCTGCTAAAACAAATATAGCTGGACAAAGTATTTTCTGACGTTCTGTGTAGTAAAAATAAAAAGTAAATAGAACAGCAACCATTCCTGCTTTTCTCATTACTTAACCATCTTTCACTGTCGGTAAGGAGCACGTTCTATATGACACATAAAAGTTAACGAGTGTTATGTGTTTTTTTACGCGAAATAACCCCATACGTGTGATGAATTATTACACAAAATTATGAAGGAATTATAACCATAGACAATAATAGATGTTCTACAGGGCATTAAAAATGTATGGTTCATAACGAACTGCTGAAAACTAAATAAACCTTTTCTGAGTCAAAACACATGACGAGCCTATGTCTCAAAGCATAGATGTGCGTGTTTCGGAACTAGCTTATCGCACATGTGCGTGTTTCGGAGTACAAGGTTTAGAAGGGTTTTCGTCACTATCTCTTGGTATGCCACAAAATCAACCATATCATCTTTTCTGTCTGAACATGTTCAGCAACTTTAACAGTGTTTTGTACTTATAGATAGGTAATCTTTTTTACTGAAATATTTTTTTCCTATTCAAACTTTAGTTTAAGAAACAACTATGATTTAACTAATGCTTCAAGGTTACTTTTTAAATTGATTGATATCTACTTCTATCTTCAGAGAGGTTCCCATTTTCAATATCATCCAATTTGGTCAATGTTTTCTCGAAGGTAATTTTCATATTTTTACTTGTCATTGAAACAGGGTAACACCGTGTATTCACAAAAACGTGATTTAAGCAGCTTTTAAAACCTCATTACAATGATACTTCTGGATAAACCGGTTTAGATTTTCCAAATAACATTTATAAACATGATAGCTACAAATTTAATCATTTTGCAGTTTTGCAAAAAAAAAAAAAAGACCAATTGTTCGTGCAAGCCGCGATGCAAAGGCTGTGATATAATTTTGTAAAGATTATACACTTCATGAATGAGGTTGTTTCTTAATTTCTCTGTGAAAGTAGTTAAAAGTTTTTAAGAATGCAACTGTATATTAAAGAAGAGAGTCATAAAAACTTTGTGAAGCTTTAATTTCCACATATTATAGGCTGTTTGAACTTAAACACAATTAACATAAAATAATTTTCATGCCCTTTATGATTAATGATTTATGATTATCTGAATGATACCTATTTACGCAGTACCATTTCGTATGCTAATGGGTGCTATACAGGAACCTGTAAGAAAGAAAGATCAAGTCAAACGGAATTTTAGTGCTTTGATCTGATTGACGTGCAGTATAACGCTGAAGGACTGCTTTACGAAATATTCACTTTTTTTTATATTCTTTTCGCGTTTTCTATAGGCAAGGAAAGTTTTCCTGTTGCAAAAAAACTGAAATAAAATGACTGAAATTGCAAAATTAAAGAATACAGTTCGCTAATTTTTTGATGAAATTGTGTAAAATCGCTTTGGTTTATTTTTCGATAAATAAAATATATACTTATAAAATTATAAATAAATATCTCAAAGGTGTCCTTTTAAAAACATAAGTCGTTATAATAACCCTTATATAGGAAGTCTAGGATCACAATTTTTTTTACTCAAAGTTAAACAACACTCTATTTAAAGGGGCGCCTTTAGTGCTTTCACTTAAATTTATATACAATATGTGCTTATATTTTCATCACAACCTGTAAATGTGTTTTCCTATTTTCAAAGAACTTTACCGTAGCATTCTAAATATAGTATAATACTCTTCTAAAACTATATAAAGCGGTGCATTTGTGAAGTACAAACACTGATTTCAAATTCATAAATATTTTATTCACTTCTTCATTCTTTGTATAATTGTTTAGCAAAAGAAAATCATTACATAAACTTTAAAATTATTTGTGTGCTACAAGAATGGTAAGCACATTTATCTTTACTTTAATACACAATCCCAATCCTGCATGATCAACATTACAGCACGCCGTTTTTGTTTTGTAAAAGAGTTCTCTTAGGCTTTATTGCTAGTGCTTCTTCTAGTTTAAAATTCTGTAAAACTTCGATTCATGGAAATTGTAAAATTAACAAATATGTATTGTTAAATATCAAAAAAAAATAAATATGAGTAATTTTGCTAAAAAAAACTTTAAACAGGTTTTAATGCAATTCTCACAACTTTTAGTGGGCTTTCGTTTTAACATGGGATTTGCTTAGCATATAGCTACCCTCCCACAAAAATGTTTCCTTACATCCGCTTCCTGTATGAAATAAAATTTTCCATTAATTTTTTTTTATTTTTTTTTTTATGTTTTTAGGTGATTCATGCTTGAAAATGGATTTATATTAGCTTAAAAATAGTAGTAGTTTATTGTCTCCTAATGAGCATTATCTGAATACAGTTTTACAAAAAAAAAAAAAAAAAAAAAAACTAACATTTAAAAATTTAAAACTGTTGTTTTTCTATATTTTAATTATAAATGTTAAGCATTTTAAACATTTCAAGCAAGTGTAAATTTACATGATCTGATCAATTTACATGACTAGATTAATTATACAGAGACTTAAATTACCTTACGACCAAAGCTCAAATCAAAAGATTCGATTCTGTATCGAACTTATAATCAAAAAAGTTTATTAATTTAATACTAAAAAAAAAAATTTGTTTTTTGCGTCCTTGTTTGATCAATTTTGACTAATTTCACTAAATATTTTCAATTATTTTAATATTTTCAATTATTTTGAATCTTTAACTCTTCTAAAACGAAAAACCTTTGTTTTTCTTCAGAGTAGTACTTATAGCATAATAAATATGACTTCGCACAACTTTTGATTTTTACATTCGATTTCTACTTCGATTTCGCCCTCGTACAAACAAAAAAACAAATGGAATATTTTACAACAAAAATAAAGTTTTTCTCCCCGTAGGAGAACCAAATGAAATACAAAATTCTATAACTTGCGTGTGTTTTTTTTTATTTTATTCTTTGACTGCTTACGTATATACATACATTTCGTCAGCATCGAGATGAACAAAAAAGCAGTTTCTTGTTTACTTCAAAGAAAAATCTCAGATTCTGAAAACGGTGATGATGTTTGGATTACCAACATTGTTACATATGCTACAAAAGATATTACAAACGCAGAAATTATTGTAGTTGAAGATGAAATACAGAAATCTTTTAGTCGACCAGACAAATAATAAAAAGCTATTCCTTTAAGATGTAAAGATGGAAGTCGGGTTACATGAAAATATTTTTGGCACTACATCATCCATCAAAACGTTTTCTGTTAAATAGAGAAGTATATAGTTAAAAATTAAGTATACTTTCATCGAACAACTGTGAACTCGTCGAAGGCTAAATGTAAGGACACTAAACCTGTTTTTAGGAAGGCTGGAAGACTAAGTTTACTGGGTGTAGCATTAATCACAAATGCGAAGGCTATTGAAAGCGGTACAAGAGTGGTAGGAAGGTTTATAAGCAGAAAGCAAATAATTAATATTGACAGGTGAACCATCACCACAACATCACGTTTCAAAAAGCAATATCAACCGCAGTTGTGAAAGCATGAAATCCCACCATCACTTTTTGTCAATTTATATCAAACGCCATTATCTTATGTTTTTCAGCAAAAGTACACTTTTAGTTTTAAAGGTGCAACGAATGTCAAAAGGGTAGATGACGACAGGCAAACCACAGAAACTTTTGCTGTTTCCTTAGCTGGTAACTTTCTTCCAATTCAACTAATCTACATTGGCAAAACAAAGGTTAGTCGATCTATTTGACCACTTGACTAACGAAGCAGATATGGTCGTACACAGCTTTTACTCTGCAGGCATTACAGAAACCATAAATGATGCCCACGTAGTCTTAGAAAAGGTTGAGTACTCTTTTACAAGTTTATAATATTTATATAATAGTTCATAACGAAAGAAAATATTTTTTTTAAATACCCTGTTGATTTTTTTAAGATTTTCTTCCTGATTTATTGAAATTTTGATAATTTGGTTTTGAGCAAATTTCGTCAAACAAACTTTACGACAGAAAAAAAACATTTCATAGGACAAATTTTTGTTCACCTCAAAAATGTTTCATCACTTTTGTCCGAATTTGTCCAATAAGGTAACAGCTATACATACTTTATATATACATATTTTATTGATCTTCTCGAAATCAAAGATTTTCTTTTTAACATCTTTCTATACTACGAATTCTGAGTGATATTTTTGTTTATTAAACGTTTTTTAGTCGTTTTAATGGTGATAAAGTAAGTGTACGGTTGCACTAATTGAGCTGCTTCCTTTTGTTGGATTAAGATCAAAGCTAAGAACTGGAAACCATAGGTTGAAACCATAGGTGGAAAATAGAGAATTTGCAAAAAGAAGTGCTAAAGGACAATTAGTTTCATGCGGTGAATAAAAAAAAATGCAGCAGGTACTACTTTCAAATGTTTGTAGCTTAAAGGTTTTTTAATGTATTCAGTGGTTTGTGACACCAAGATATTTAATAATGAGTGAGTTTCCAAGTTTTAATGTGATTGAGATTAGTTATAACTGTCTGATGTAAAGTATGATGCCGACAGAATGAAAAAGGTAACCTTGTTCAACGTTGATTGGAAATATTAACGTAGCTAGCAACGTCTTAAGTTTTATGAAAAATTTACCAAGCATGATATGAAAAAACGTTCCATTATAGTATATGTACATAAAAAGTTATGTAATGTAAGATTTTTTTAAGGTGATGGCTGAAGGTAGAAAAAATTTAATTTCAAACTTTTCACAGCATGTAAGGAAATGACTATTTAATTTAATCCTTTCCAAGCTGGGTTTTTCGAGTTATAGTCAGACTGGGGTAGGGGTTCCTGGTGCCCGCTGTCCAAACTAACAGTTCTATATGCAAGTTTTTCTTTATTTGAATTTGGTGTTGAGATATAACACATGTATCTTCAAAATATTCTAGAAAGCAAAAAATAATAAAAAAAAAAAAAAACACAACTAGCGGAAAAAAGTGATGCCGTCAAAAAATATATATATATAAATTTTTAATTTAATGATTTTAGCTATAGAATATATGTCAAAATTTTTCAAATTGGCAAAGAAAAACATTCGGCATTTTAAAATTTACGCATAAATTAAATTTAAAGTTTTTATTTACAAAAACGATGGGAAATTATCTGTTTAAATGAACGATATATCATGAAATTATATTCTTCTTGGTTTCATTTAAAATTTTTTACGAGGAAAAGCTATAGATTAAAAAAACAATAAAAATAAAAATAGTGCCTTAGAATCCGTTGACATTTTTCCCGGAAAATCAGATATAAATAATCGTATTTCTACCGCTCTGAAAACACTTATTCTTTCGAAATTATTTCGTTTCTACAACATAATAGGAAAGTAGCCCAATAAACCAGGTAAATACAAAAAATACTAATAAATCAAGATTTCAGATTAACGATTGTTTTAAAATTTATATATATGAAAGAAAATCAGAATTCACGGAATTTGAAAACTAAATAGAATTATATTGTAACCTTGACAAAAAACCTTCAGCTTAATTTTGTTCTTTACTTGTAAGAAAAAATTTCAAAATAGAACTTAAGAATGATGATGTTACCTTTTTTACTTCTATAAATCATTAAAATCAAGTTAAATTTAGTTCTCCTAAAAGCAAAACTGTTTGTTTGGTAGAAGCACATATTTCCTAATTTTAAAATATAATTTTTAACTAATTTTACAAAGTTTAACTTAGGCAAATTATGTAATTTGCTCAGAAAATTATATTTTATGTGTGAATTTTTATAAACTGATTTTTCACATAAATTTTTCTCACTTTTTGACAAAGTCGTTTCTTTACATACAATTGTATCCGGCATGAAAATTACCTATACAATATTAAAAGTTTTACATCGATTTTCTTTGACAAGATATCCAAATTTCTCTAGGAATGATAACTTCTTACTCACCTTTCAGTTCCCTGATTCCACGTCTGATATATTTTTGTCAATCCATCCAGTGGACTAAATGGAATCAATTGCAAGAAAATTGCTTTTGTCTGTCTTTAGCAGTATGTTAATGAAACCTTGGTAATAATTTCGAATGTGGTTGTGACATTTACTCGAGTCAACAGAGCAATAAAATGATACCATATTATATTTAAAACATTTTTCTTTGAAAGTAAAGCCGCTAAATTTGTGGATGATTGTGTCTGTTCCAACTATTGTCAAGGAAATTTTATAAGGTGGTAATGTTTTTAAAATGGACAGCGATCATATTTGGAGTGATTTTTTTCTCATGATTTACAATATTGTAAGCTTCAACCATTAAAATTGGAATATGTCTAGTATGGATGGTGCGGCCTTTATCTAATACTAATGACTTAGATAGACTTAACCCTGTTCTGACTGGAGGTGGCTTGAAATGCGCCATATGGTTTTTTGAAGATGTCTTCTGCAGTTTAAAAATTATCCGTCTGAAATTCTATGAGAAGTTCTAAAATTTATCTAACCGATGAATGGTCAAAATAAATATAACCCCACCCCGGTATTCGCTAATCACTGACTTTTGAACAGTCAATGAATATTTTTTTTTTTGGGTAACAAATACTAGAGACGCAATGACACTGTCCTCTAATATTTTTATTGCTATGGTAAATATTAACCCTCTTGTCTTAAAGAATCGAATCAATTGCGTAATGTTACTTTTCTAAATCAAAAAGATCTTAAATAAACGGAAAATTCATTTTTTATCTAACACCTATCAATTTAATGATGGTGTCTTCACAATTATAAAATTTTTCTTTTTGGAAATTGGTAGAAAATAGATCAAACTATAGTGTTGCAAAGTTTCAAGTAAATTCTCCATCAAATGGCCGAGATCATAAATTAAATTTAAATTTAATAATGATCAGCATCTTATTTATGTTAAAATACAGAAACCTACATTGTGTATTGAATAATATGATGCAATGTAATAATTTATTTAATGATAGTCAAAAAATTTTAGTAAAGAATTTTTGTAAATAAAAGACTAATATAAAATAATACAATTTTATCCTGAACCTTAAAAGAATAGTTTGCTTCAGAGTGTAAATTTATGTACATAAAAATCAAGCCTCGCAACTGAGGAGCAACTGGTAACTCTGCTTGTGGTGTTGATGATAGCAATAAAAGATACCATATTGCAGTAACATTCATGATCCTCAATCCTTTACACTTGATTAATCTAGATAAAATAAGATATATGAAAATTTTAATTAAGACGACAAATTGAGTTAAGAAACACTTTTCTGTAATGAAAAATTTTGATAATTCTTATTCAAATCATCAAAGCTCTTAAAGAACAAATACCTATCTAACTATTCAATTTATATAGGTTTTTCACTAAACCAACATGAGCAAAATGCAAAAAATATTGTCGTAAGGCGATAGTTAGCATATTCTTTTGCCCATTGACTCAATCTCATACTTGAGATCTAGATTCTGTATATGATGTTTAAAAACTCGATGTGTTTTCCTTGCCAATGTTGGTGGAGGATAAAGCATAATGGATGTTTGGCTAGGGTCCTGTGTCTTTACTTGTCTTTTTTTCCCGTAAAAAACCTGTAGGTGGTCTTCCCTTATTTTTTTGTACTCATCTTTTAGCCGTTAAACGCAACAGCCTGTAAACTTGTTATAATGAGTAACCACTCAAAAAGCTGCTTTAAACAAGTGAAATGAGAAAAAAGATGCCATATAAATATTTATTCTTCCTTGTATCCAAAAAATAAAATTTTGTCTGCGATATCGAAAAAAATGCCAGGCACTTCCCTGCTTTAGCCTGGTATACTCAAATTGGTTTATTCAAACATCCTGTCTAAATAGCTATAACAATTCATTGTGGGTTAACTTAAAAATTAAAAGCCAGATAAAAACTCAAGAAAAATGTTTTAACCGGGGCTAACCTTATAATACACGTATGATAAAAAAATTTACTATAGATGTAGTTGCTACTTACAGACATCTTTCGAATTATGTAAGAAAATGGTGTAACAGCAAAAGTGATTCAATTACTACAAAATATTTTAAAGCGAAGTGTTCAGTATGGATATATATAAGGACATAAATTTATAACATTTCCCAGGTGTAAGATATGAATTAATGATATGATGTATGGTATATAATGTGGTGTAATCCAATAATAATCAAATAAAAGTTTGTAAATTGGGAAGGTTTTCGATTTTTGGGTCAGCGCAATTTATCTAAAAAATCGTAACTTTAATGGCCTAAAATATCCCGATTATTAATGTTCTAAGAACAACTTTCCATTCAATTTGTCTTGTTCGAATGTTTGAAATCAAATAAAAGCCAACATATTCAAAGTTAATATATTTTATAAAAGCTAAAAAATGATTTTCATTATTTTTGTGGGTTTCACGTTATTGCTGGCGAAAGTTACAGCAGCCGAATATCACTTGGGAAGAAACACATCAAATGAATCAAGGTAAAAATTATATACGTACATAATATGATACATAAAAAAAGTTTCTTTAGCAAGAAATAGCATTAGTTAATTTCTAGTTTTGAAAGACTCTTTTGAGATAGAAATTCTCTAATTGGTCTGAAAGTATCCTCAATTTTTAAACGAAATAGATAACTTTTGTTAAAGTCACCATGCAAAAAAACAGTTTTAATAGATTCCTTTGCAAATTTTCGCAGTAGCTAATAATTTTAAGTAGGTAAGTAAAAATGCCTTGCACAAATCATTTATTTGTTTTATGATTTTACATTATCTTTAGCACGCCAAGGGATATTTTTGAAATGGCAATGAGGACTTACAACAGAAATGTTAAGCCAAAAGGTAACAGAAAAATATTACTTAGGTGAAACTTCTTCGAACCTGTAGTTGAGAGAATCAAGAAAATCTGAGTTATTAAGCTATGCTAGTAATTCTATCTGGTAATTTAAAAATCCCGCTACGGATTTCGCTTGAGGGAAAAAAAATTCGGCAAATTGCGAAAGCATAAAAGCGAGCGTTGAAGCTGGAACTCATCAATAACGCAAAAATTTCTCTACAGTAAGTTTTTTATTCTTATAGCTGACAACGCAAAAAGTTTGTGCTGAAACTTATTGTATATTAATCACTGGCAGAGTAAAAAAATTGTTGTTTGTTGAATTTTTTGACGTTTTCTTCTATCAACAATTGCCATACACCATTTTTAAATTTCGTTTTCTAATTAGCTTACCATGCTTTAGAAAAACTTTATATATTTAGTGATATATTAGTAACGATTTTTATCAAAAAAAATAATAAACGTTATTTATTCTGGTATAACATTCATACACTATATAAAACTCATATATGGCATTACACCAGCAAAAGGTATTAAACCCATACATGATAAGAGAACCATATAGGGCAAGAAATCTATACCTAATGAAACATAACTTATTTCAAAAAAATCTTATATTAAACAACTGTCAAACACATGTGCATGTATTTTTAGGTAGAGTTGAAGTTGAATTGCTCTTGCACGTATTGTCTTTCGACAAACTTGACGAAACATCAATGGTAAGTGTTATGATGTAAGTAAGTAAGTAAGTAAGTAAGTAAGTAAGTAAGTAAGTAAGTAAGTAAGTAAGTAAGTAAGTAAGTAA
>JAUZNK010031156.1:0-18787 GCA_035046665.1 Euphysa ruthae
AATCAATAATAAATAATCACCAATGGTAAAATATAAATAATAGAGAGGATGAATATCTAATATAAAATATTGGATTGTTCTATGCAAACTGTATTGAAAGTAATTTAAGTTTTTGTAATTAAATCAATTCCATTGTAACCATATTTACAAACAACCAACAAATACATGAGTAACTCAACAGCAACTGTTATAAGCTTCGTTCTGTGTGGCGTTTGAACGGGCATCTTAGCGACCGTAATCGCAGCACCTGTTGTTCCAATCATTATGGGCCTTGCTGCTAGGTACGGTTTCGTGAATACTGACACAAAGATTTCCCCTATTCGGCTAAGAAATAATAAAATCTCAAAAACATGTCGGCACTCCATTTCAGTAAATTATACTTCACCGACTCTGAGATAAACTCCAGTGCTAGGGAATTATACTAGCAAATACCACAAGCTATTACTACTACTGATTATAATACTTTTACCAACATGTCACATTAATCGACACATACCGACAGCCACAGTATGATAAAAACCAGAGCGAAAAGACCCTATCCAGTTTTTATTCTAATTTAGTTAGAATTCTTACTTAGTTCTTTTTGACTATGAGCTCTCGTGACCTTTTTTTCTAAACGCCTATGGTTTTTCAAGTCTTTTTTAAATATACATAGGTTTGCTACGATTGTCCCTACTACACTACAAAGGGAGGGTCATTAGAGGATAAAAATCGAAGGCAAGATGCTGTTACGAGAGATACCAAAGTGCCACATTAGTGTTTCAAGACCAGTGCGATGATCAATGGACATGAGTGTGAGCTACGTAGTATTTATGGGGCTGAATGACCATAGTGTAGAAATGGCTTTTATAAAATCGACAGGAGGAAATAGATAGATACCCTCAGCTATATCCTACACTAAACGAAACACATATTATGCCCGACTCTGGGGCAGATATTATCTATTGACAAAAGCTGCAAAACTGAAAGACCAGCCAAAGGCCTAGTTTGACTGCCATGAAAGCTTTGTGAACAAATATACTCAGGTCGACGACGTTAGTGTCGGAGCTACTGTTATAGGCGTCCTTCTGGATGGCGTTGCAACAGGCTTAATGACCGTATTCTTAGCGACCATGTTCGCAGTACCGGTCGCTCCAATTTTGTTGGAACTCCACCTCAGGAAGTTAAATTTCACCGACTCTGAGCTATACCCCAGTACTAGGGGATTACAAGAACAAATATCCCAGGATACTACGCAATCTTCTCTACTTGATGGATATTAATCGTTCACCTGCTTATGATATTTTATCAATAGAGTAGACACATTAACCAACAGGCACTTACCGACAGGCACAGTGTGATACAACTAGGGCGAGACGGCCCTGTCCAGTTTCCAGTTGTGCTCGTAAACTTTTCACCATCCAGCAGAAATTTAAACTTCCTGTCCACCTCGATAGTAATTGTAATTTTATTATTAATTTTATTTAAACATCAAACTATTAGCTGTGTTGAATACTTTTGCGTCAAAATTCAAATTTAGCGAATACTTGTGGCTCAAAATTCAAATTAACTGACTTGAACTTTTAGTAAAATTGATTTAGTTTGATTTTCGATTATGAGCGCTCCAGAATTTTTATTTTAAACACCTATAGTTTTTGAATTTTTTTTTTAAATATGTAGTATTAATTTTCTAAATGTCATCAAAACAATTATCGATGGCGTTAAATTTAAAGTCGAAACACCAGAATCTCTTTTTTACATGAAAAAAATTTTTCTGATTACAACAATTGAGCTATAGCAGAACTTTTAGTTAATTTATTTGCATGCCCAAGAAGTATATCATACAAAGATTTAACTTTGCGCTTTGGGATTTTTAATCCAATAGTATTGGAGCCAGGCGGCATCGTATTGACTGATAAAGGATTTACTTTAAAAAGTAAGAGAATTTTAAAATCAAACTTACATAGCAGCAAAGGTGCATACCCCCTTAGATTATCAAATACATAATATAAATCATTTCGTTTTTTGGTGATTGTAGCTCAGTTGTTAGAGCAGTTGTTTTATTCATGAGCGGGAAGCAATACTATAACTACAAAAGTTTTTATAACAAGGTTTTATTGGCCATATGTGACGCAAACTATTATATCATTGTCTTTCATCTGGGAAAATATTGGAGTAACAATGACAGTGGCGTGTTGGTAAATTCGAAACTTGGGCAAAAATTTCATCACAGTTTACTTCATGTACCTGAAAATAACCAAATAAATAAGACTGAAGATATCAAATTACTGTATTTTTTAGTAGGAGATGGAATTTTTTCTTTAAAAAAATTACTTAAGACCATACTTAGGTCAAGATCTAACTGAAGAACGACGTGTTTATAACTATAGACATTCCAGGAACCATCGATTGATTGAAAATGCATTTGGTATACCCAATGCAAAGTGAAGGATTTCTTGTAAGCCAATATGAGCAAAATTAGAAAACTTACAAAAATACACATTAGCCTGTACAGCATTGTATAATTATTTACCGATGACAGAAAACGCATATTACACTTCAGTATGTTTTGTTGATTCATACAACATTGATGGTAATATCTGGAAGTTGGCCCTCAAATAAAGACAACGCACCAACAAATGGTTTATGTGCAATTAATCTAGTCCATGAATCAAGATCGTGTAATGATGCAACTGAAACTCGTGAGATGTTAAAAAATTATTTAAGCAGTAAAGAGAATGGCAACTGACATACAAGAAGAACTTCAAACGAATAGCTTGTTGAGTAAAATAAACAATACATTTTCTAATATATTAAATAGCAAATTTACATATATCTCTTTAAATTTTTTTAAATTGAAAAAATGTTTGTTCAACACATCTAAAAATTCACGTTTTTGTATTGATTCTCTGAAAATAAAGAAGCGATGTTTGATCAAGAAGGGAGACTGTAATTGAGTCGTATGTATTGAGGCGATTTATCATTAAAGTCTGCATGACTAGGTCTCAATGGTGCCAGTCTCAAGAGTTGCATCTGATTCATGAATACTGTATTTCGAATTTCTTGTTTTAACAAGCATTTTTCATAACTGGGGAGCTTCTTTAAATCTAAAGCAATAGTCTTCCCAAACAAATGATCCTGGTCATCTTCCATTTTCTTTACTTACTCTTCTTTTTCTTGTTTCCTTTTTAAGATACTTTCACCTACCTGACGAATAATTTCTGAATAATCAAACTTCACTTATTTTGTTCGCTTTCTTAAGACTTTGCTGTCTTTATTACTTTCATTGCTTGGTCCTGATCTCGTCTTTGCTACGTTATTTTGATCGTTTTTGATAAAATACGTATCATCAACGCCATCCTTCAAGCTAGTCTCAATTGTATCATCATTGAACATTGGGCTAGAAAGGTTCGTCTTACCTTCGCGCATTTGAACGTAACTCTCGAGCCAGGACATAAGTTTATGCTGATTGTAAACTTTCTCAGTTTTTATGACTAAATCAGCCGATGTTCCGGTAATTTTGTGAATCTCAACCACTACTAATGTCACGAGTTTTAATCATGATTTATTTCGCATTTTTGGTCAGCGCGCTTAGCCGCAGATATTTAGTTTTCCTTGGTCTGTGTGTGTGTGTCGTCGCCCATAGTTTCTACCTCCTATTTTCTAAACCAAAGGGCGTACAGATGTAAACCTAGGTCTATACGTCATGGTAATACCTATAACGGTTTGAAAAGTAAACTGCTCCATTGCTTTACTACTTTCGCATATTAGCAACATAACTAGGGTTGTTTCTGTTGTCTTTCGATCAATGTAGCTGAAGAATAAAGAAAAAGAAAGTTGGACTCAAAGAAATGAAATAGTCATCTGCAGCCAGCTATAGAAAAAGGTGTTGCTCGACCTATTCAGTTTTGCTTTAAACTCTTCCCAAACCTATTCAAAGGCAAGTTTTAACCGTTGATATTTTATTCAATTTTTTATTGTATAGCTAACTAACTGTCTAGCTATACTTTATGTGTATATAGATGTTAAAGTGAAAAGTGTGTCTTTTACTTAAGTTTTATGCTATTTTTTTATTTTTTGCTATATATCCCAGCTAAAACTAACTGAGCCCCCACAGAACTAGACTGGATACTCTAAAACTTTCTCTTCCAAGTGTTTGAAAAAAAAAAATTGTATATTGTATCTTAAACGTTTTATATTTTTCGCTATATGATTATATACATCCCAGCTAAAACTAACTGAGTACCAGGGCAAGTTTGGATACCCTCCAGTTATTAAACTTTTTATTCTAAATGTTTGAGAACAAATAACGGTTATGGAAAAGTAAAGTAACAATTTATTTCCAGCATATTATTTTAACGTGAGGCCAACAAATATTATTGCAAACAAATTTGTTATAGACGTGCCTACGGGTTTGGTTCTGGTGTACTTTGAGCTTACGCTAAAGAAAATCACTGGTTCCGAGGTGAATTTGAACCCTCAACTATAGGATCCAGAGAGCCTTATCCGCCCGCTCGGCCAGACAACCATGGAGCTAGCTAGCTTGTTAACATAGGCAGCCAGTTCAAATATTTGTCAAAATGATAGTTGGTGAAAATAATCCAATGAGATATCACGCTAAGATAGCCCAACCACTGTATAATATGTACTACGATTATTTATACAGGATAGCCACTTCAGTAAATTTCACTGTTATAATGAGCGTCCTGTTCCGGGTAGTGGCTCAATTTAAAGCTCCCATTTGTGCTAGGGCAACAATCGAATAATGAACTTTTTTTTTTCTTTTTTTTTTCGAACAATTTTTCAACTGGATACCCTCTAGGCATGAAGCTTTTCTCTCAAATGAAAACAACTAACTGTCCAGTTATGGTGGCTAGCTAGCTAGGCAGCCTGTCACAAATTTTTGTCAAACTGACAGTTGGTGAAAATATGCCATATTGCGCGAAAATAGTCCAACCACTGCCATATCAAATCAATTAAATATATAGCTATATATTTAAATTTTTTAAACCAATTAATTTTCTAACTAACTATAATTTGTGGTAAACAATTGAATCACTGTCTCAACCCGTCTGTTTCCTTCATGAATTTTTTGAGAAGGCACGGAAACAGACCAACAGACAAACAGGCTTTCGCACATTTGCCATGAAAGTCCCACATCTTAAGTATTCTTTAACATCACACCCGTATTTCATAAAATTAGCAGGCTTTATCTACAGCTTAGGGGAAAACAAAGATTTTGTGAGTTATCTCGTCATTTATCAGTTATCTCGTTTGTTTGCAAATATGCACTAAAATTCTACAGATTATACAAATTCAAAGTAAACAAAACTGCTCAATAAAACTTTCCGAAGATGGCAGTATAAAAACAAGGCGTGTTAGTTTAGCGTGTCGATAAATTCTTCCTCTATTTTGTTTCTAGATAGATTACAAATATTTTATGTAAACCAAACCGCGCCGGCACTGGCGATACAGAAACATGACGTTATTGCTTAGCAACGATCTATTTTGTTTTTTTTTTTGAGCCCGAGTTGCAGAGAGCCTTTAATGTATCATACCTGCCGCTAAGAGGCTGAACATATTAAAACATGAAATTGTTTTGCTAGGCTCAGGCATACTCAATCAAATTAATCGAATTCAATTTTATACCAATCAAATGAAGATCCAATTAGGGGTCGGTCATCTAAGTAGGCGCTTTATTTTTTTTGAACACACCTGGTTAACGAATAAAAAATGGTTCTTTGTATCAACCGTGTTTGTATATTCAACCTACTAAACCGTGTTTGTATATTACCAGCGCTAGCAAGTCTTTCCTTGGCTGTACTTACTTTTTTTAAATTAGAATTTGATAGTTTGGTAATTTTTTATTATATACTATCATCAGTTTTTTCCCGATTGTTGCTTGAGAAAACCAATGAAATCGTTCACTTTCAAATTTCCCTGTCATCATATTTTGATACTTTTTTGAATTAATCGCCTACACGCTTTCGTTATTATAAGAAACACAATATTGGACTTTAGGTTGGAATTTTTTTTAAATTTGAATCAATATATCTGGAATTTCACCAGAGGTAACTCTACATATTATAGGTTAAAATTACTATTTAAACCTTTCCATTTCCAATATTCAAATGGAGCTGTAGAGCTCTTGTAAAAAAATGGTCAAATTCCACCCTTTTGTTTCTAATAAACTTCTTTTTTGTATATAAAAAGACGTTTACTAGGGAATCAGGAAAAAATATGATAACTAAACAATTTAAATAAGCCAGAAACCATCCAAGAGCTAAATTGAAGAATGGCTACCAAGTAGGAAATTGTTTAGGGATTCTAAAATAAATGAATAATTATAAATTAATAAATAAATAAGGAAGCAATTAAAAATTGTGACGTTCCATAGGAAAGTTGGTACAACTTATTGTAGCAATCGTCATTGCACCGCACCATTTTTTATGAATCGTCACAATTATATTGTTTTTTAACTTAGGTTGCTTGTACCTGATACTTTTTATGGAGTAGTCAATTTAATAGTGACATGAAGTTTTGGTTTTCTATGTGTAGTATTTATAACTATTTTCATACTATTATATGGGCAATGTCAACTTTGAAGGTGTTGTTAACGTATCGAATTCTAACCCAATGTTATTTTATTTCCTTTTTTAGGTTGATCGCAACCACTAAAGTCCTCAGGCTCAACCAACGATACTTTATATGTGAGATATTTTATATATGAGTGAACTCGAAAACTAAACTCAATATTTATGAAACTAATAATGTAAAACTCAAATAGCCAAGTTCATATCGACAAAACTCCAAGAAAAAATATGTATATTTACTTAGTCAATATAATTTTAAACTACTGTGAAGTTTAGATTTTTTAGTTTCACATTACTCACATCCCTTACAGTTTAAAAATACTTAGCTTAGACAATAGTTACCATCAAAAGGTACCGCGACGCTATCGGGAATTTTTCCGCATCGACGAAACTTGGTTTATAACTAATTTGGAAGGATTTGACCTTAGAATCAATATTTTCCATAAAAAACATCTCCCTTTTATTGTAAAGGGCTCCCTATAATGCTACTCATGTTTATTTGAGAATTGTTCTGTTAAATGCTGGTGTTATTGAGTCAAATCCTGGATCTTACAGCCTTGATAAAGTAGTCAAGTCATCATTCCATCAAGGCGATGCTGGATTCGGGGATACTGCGGGAAGTCAGTGTTTTTGTAACGCATTATGAACAATTTGTTATTCTGCAATAAAAGGCGTGCGGTATTGGACAGAATGGGACATGGATCGTGTTTTTATATTGGGTAATGATCTTTATATCAATCTGGGTTATACGGAACAGTATCTTTCCCTTTGCGACTTGGCCAGTATCAAGGTTCCGGTTTGGTCGAATTATCTTCGCATAGCCGTTCTTTTCTCCGGTTAAATGATAACAATGCGGTATTTGTAGCAGGTGGCTTTAGTACTTCATTTATTACGATAAATAATGTAGTGTACGCGCTCAATTCCCATAGCTTAGATTTTCAGGGTTTACCGTATCCTTTGGGAACTTTAAATGTGCTATTGAAATTTAATTGTATCGATGATTCCGAGACCTACATAAAATATTTTTATTTATCAAAATTTAAGTTTATTTTTTGAAATACGAAGTTTTAGATTTAATATTCTAAAAGAAGTAAAACAACCACCAAAAGCTAGTTTTCAAAAACTGAAAAACCACGGGCTAAGTCACGGAAAAGTCTTTCTATTGTACAAAGAGACCTTATAAACAAAAAAAATTATCAAAGAATAGCTGAGTTTCGGGGAAATCTTTCTAACGAACAAAGAAAGCTCATAAAGGAAAAAAATCGTAAAAGAATGACTCAGTCACGGGGATAATACATCAATCGTTGCCTTAAAAAACACATTCGGGCAGGTCCCTATCATGTATATGTCGCTTGTAACAAAACGATGTCCCAAAAATCCATTTTGCTGAAAAATATAATATTAGTTGTTAACAATGTTAATGTTAGTGATAATATGTTCCAATCACGTACATTTGTAAGACATGCTGTTCTAAACTTTTAAACAACAAAATTCAATGTCAGGCACTCTTTCATGATTTGCAAGTCATTGTATTACCCGTCAAGTTTTCAGATATACAAAGGTTGGAAAAAACTATAATTTCGAAGAGAAATGAAAGGTACAATTCGACCCTTTTTCTCCTGTTTTTATGTCCAAAATATGACCCTCGACTTATACACCGAACATAGTTTTGATAAATAACTTAGTATCATAAATATGTTTCATCACGTGGTTTTCGAAGTGCTTAGCCACCGAACTAAATTCCAGCAAATTCTAACACTTATAAACTTTTATAGCGTTTATAGCCAAACTAAAAAAAAAACTTAAATTATTTTAAAAATAACAAATTTTCGCGTGTAAATTTATTTCTTGGTTAAATAATAATAGTTTCAACAGTAAGATTTTGGTACATAAATTTATTTCGATGGTCAATGATTTCTTCCCCGAAGTTCATGAAATAATTTTTGACACTGTACATAGACTAATACAAAGAGCATGACAGAAAAGTAACTATTTTCATTCAAAAATCAGGGATCGACATATACAAGAGGTCAACTTATACACGGATATATACGGTAGGTACATTCATTAATTTATTTATTTGACGTTGGTTACGCTTACATAGTTGTATATGAATATAATTATATATTAATAAACATTAATATAGACCAACACATTTTTAAAATTTTTTATATGTAAATTATAAAATAATTAACAATAAAACAAAAACATACAAAGACCTAATTGCGTACGAGAGTTAAAATATGTTTTCTTGACCTTAAGTTTAAAAACGTTATAGCTTGTGATTGATTTTATTTCAGAAGATAGCCGGTACATATAAAGGGACCTTTTGATGATAGACAGTTTTTTCCCATAGTGGATCTTTTAAGGGTTATCTAGCCTTAGATGGTTGTTGTGTAGAGGGATTCTTCTATTTCCAGATTTCAGGCATGTAATTTAGATTAGGTCTACTACAAAATTTAAATGCATGTGCAGCATACCCTGATTAAAGATTCTTTTCTATATAAAAATCCAAGTTTATAATTGTTTTATTTAAACATAACGAGACATTTTCTCTCTATTCAGAGTTTGATCTCGTAAGCATCCAAGGTATTTGACTGAGGTTTGTTGTTTAATAGATGTGCTTCTATAAATTATATTCAAGGGATCTGCTTTATGTTTGCAATGTCTTACCACGAGGAATGAAAGAAAAAAAATTATTTTACAAATTATTTTATAAGAAAAACACGATATTTAAGGATATCAACATACACCCTAGTCCATGACTAAGGAGTCGACCCTAGACCCCTTTACATCAAAAATGAGACAAATATAGCCATAACGTGGTTTAGCAGCAACTCCATGGTTACTAATCCTGAAAAATTTCAGTATTTGATCATTGGTGACAAAGGTGAGTCAGTTACTGATATATTAATTGATGGTCATGTTATTCAAGATTCATCAGCAGTTAAACTTCTCGGTATTATTATTGACAGCCTTCTTAATTTTCCTCCTCAATGTGAAGTAATGTGCAAAATTGTAAACGTTCTAAAACTCTTACTCGTATGTGTAACAGTCTAAGTCAAAAAAAAGGCCATTTACCTGGGAAATTAATTTATTTTATTTGTTTTTTTAACTATTGCCCCCTTAACTGGATGTACTGTAGTAAGTCTGCGAACAAACTTATAAATTTGGCGAACAAACGTGCTTTACGTATCATACTTAATAATCCACAAATTCCTTTTGATGAGGCTTTAAAAGTCACTGGTACTAAACTATACATCATAGGAACCTTGAATTTCTCTTGATTGAAGTTATCAAATATTTAAATTCTTTGAACCCTACTTTTATGCAAGATATATATGTAATAAAAGCTTCCTCACATAGATTTAGAGCAGGTTGCATTCTTAAACCTCCTGAAATCTTACCTAATACAATAAAAATCTTAAATCTAAACTCACTTGAAATACGGGCAACTCTGGCTTGGAACAAACTCAATAACTTTTAAAACACTTTCAAAATTTAAATCTAAAGTAACTGCAAAATTGTAGAAAATAAATAAGTTTTAGCTATTAATTTTTTATCATTATTATTATTTATTTGCAATTATATACCTTTTAATTTTTATAACTGGATTAAATTAGTTTTTTAATCTTTTGAAGCTAGGTGTAAATTTTTAATACTTACTTACTTGAATATGTGAAACTGAAAATGGACATCACCACGCGAGCAATCCTCTTATAAACTTTGTCCACGTGCTATTTTTTGCACGATGCGCTGGAGTTAAGTTGCGATGACCGTCTGCCTCTTGTTTCAATTTAATGAGCATAGAGTTTGTGTAAATTTCGCGTGAGTTGTTTTTTACTATCAACTTGCGAAACATAAGCCTCAAACTTCGAGTGATTTAAATTCCGCAAATGGTTCTTTCGCCGGTAAATATTAAGGTGATAAATTTGCAAAACTTAGCATTAATACAATTATGCGAGCCATAGCCTACTAGTTACTTTAAAATAACCATTATCAATCGTTGTTTTTCAAATTGATCATTTTCGATCATCGTTCATTGTTGATCCTGATAAAATCCTTGCAGATATAATATTATAGATATTTATAAACTTTTAAGTCCTAAACATGATCTGTGTTATTTTCAGATACTAAAAAGTCAAAGAATCATCACCAATCATCGGAATATTATTGCAACTCATTCCCTCACAGAAACAGAAAGTCTTTTAAAAGGACTGTTCACTTCAAAAATAATTTCTGACACTTCCAGCTCATTTTAAGAGCTTAGGTAATATGAAATAATCTCTTTTTATTTCCATGAAATATGTTTGTAGACTCTCAAGGTAATAGCAATCTAAGCTTCATTGAATTCAATTATTCCAATTTGGTAGTATCACAATATAACTGTCAAAATTTGGAAATGTAGAAAGGTATATCTTTTTTCCGGGATACCGTAAGACCATAAAATAAACTTACAAGTTTGATTAATTTCTTTGTCAATTTTTTTCTTCCTTTAAGCTTTAAATATAGAAATACAAAAACAAAAAGGATATTATGAGAAACGCTTGATTCTCAACAGTTAAATATATATAACTATATTGTAAGGACCTTCCAAAAAATATTTGATAAAGAGAATCATAAGAGGGACATTTCCAATCTTTCTAACTCATTTAGATTAACAATGGTACATTTGAGTATGGATTCCCAGGTATTAACAGTAAAAGAATGAGAACAAAGTTATTATCAGAAAGATTTTTAATTGGACTATCTCATCCAAATGATATTAGGCGTTTGGTACAACACCCATTTTTGATATTTCATCAAGAAACATCGGAAATTTGATACGCAAATGTAGCTATGAAATTTTTTTCAGCATTTCCCCTTTAAAAAGATATAACCCGGTAGAAAAAAAAATGATATGAAATAATTAGTTGAGTTGCGCTTCGAAACGTAAATATAAAAACCAAAAAATTTTACAAAAATGATATTAAACGACAAATTTTCTGAAAAAATTTTGTAATCAAGTTCACAGAAAAAAATTTGCTGTATTCAGTAATTTAATATACAGCGACATATGATAAATAATTTATACTAGTAATCATTATGGTTGGAGCCACTCTTCTAGTAAAAACTAAACGGATGGGAGTGACGCCATAATGTAATATAATTTAAATCAAAAATTTTACAGTAAAAAGAAACGACAGCAAAAAACACACATAATCCACACACAAATAAAGACACAGCCGCAAACACAAATACAGAATTAAGTTTTAGATTAATATCTCAGTGATACTGCAATATCCTCAGACAGAATGACAATGCCAGTCACAGGGTAAAAAAAATAAGTTTTTACAATTTGTTTTCTCCAAGAAGCAAACTATTGAAAAAATAACAAGATATTAAGGAAAGCTCAGAGACAAAATGAATTCAAGTAAAACTTTCTTCAACTGATTTTTACCAAGTGAAAGAAAATTTTTGACATCACGGTATTTTGAGGATGTTTTCATCCTAATATTAGGGATTTAGTTGTTCCATCCAGTAATACACTGATATTTAAAAGAATAATTGCCATAATTAGTTGATTATCAAAGTGGGACATGTAATCTAACAAGTTCAATATTTCTAGTGTTACGATCATAAAGTTGATGAGTCATGATAAAAAAGTTTGAAAAAAAAGAAAGTGATGATGCTTATAGCAATAGTTGTAACGTATCAATGCGTTTAACATGAGGATTTTCTTTTTTGTCCCCAAACGAGACTACAGTAAGTAATATGAGAAAAAAATAATGAAAAATAGATTGATCTGTGGCATTCCAGAAACACAACACATCTGATTTTAGAAAGCATGCTGTAAGTTTTTTACTTATTCGGAGTTTAAGGAAATAAGATTTATGTTTAACCACAAGCATGGACAAAATGTTATGACACTTACACGCAATTAGGACACCTTAATAAACGAAAAAATTACCACAAGCAATTAAAAATACGGATACACCGCCCTTGGTACACTCCTTTTGGTTAATAGACTTATAGACTTAGAAATTTAAAAAAAAAAGTTTTTTTCTTTGCTAGAGCTATGTGATTAAAGTGACAAGTCCGTACTAATTCGGGATTGCCATAATTTTTGCCATTTTCGTCTAGAAAATCACTTTTACACCATGCTTCAAATGTGACTTTGTGCTAAAATTTGATAAAAGTCCAATATATTATGTCCAAGATTGCAGTCACAAAAACAATATAGATCAAAATGTTTTACAAATCGAGTTTAATGGTTTTCCTATTAAAGAAGATTAGTATCATCTGCAAATTAATGGAAAATAGAGTTTTTATAAAGTTAGAAAGATTATTTATGTAGATTAATAATAACAGAGGTCTATTGCGACATATCTTGAAATCACAAAATATTAAACTTTTACTTCCAAATTTGTTTTTAAAACACTTTAAATCAATGAAACTTTAAGTCACTAAAACCTAGAGAAACATCATAGATTTGATTTGATAACACGAAGTCTTCTTTTATTACTTATTTTTATAGCGATCTCAAGAACGGAGAAAGAATTAACGAAATAACAAAATAGGTTCAACTTTTCTTTTCTTTTGTTTTTTTCTCCCTTTTATAATGAGATAAATATTTCATAATTTATTTTCGTAGTGAACTTTAGCTTTTCAAAATATTTAGATTATTTAATTTTTTTACCATAATAATTTGAGTTTTCGAATAGTGGGATGAGATAACGTATCGATTTCCTTTTTAGTATCGTTTGAACTTTCAAACTTCGGTATCGGATCAAATAACGCTTTAATATTACTCTTTGCCTTGCTTTCAACAATATTTAATTTCGTAAAATTGTTCAAGTCTTCATTACTTTTATCAATTTCTCTTTTGAAAATGTGGAGGTCTAGAACAGGAGTTTCGGGAGTAGAAAAAGATACGATTGAATTTTGTTTTCTATCATCGTCTTCAAAACGAACTCGTTTATTACTACGAGGTGTATCGTCCATAATGTTGAAATCCACACTTCCAAATGGTATGGCTAAATTATCATTTTGTAATCTTCTAAAAATCGGGGTTAATTTTCTTTTTCCTCTATCGCCTGCAACAAGGTCGAAATTTAACCTCTTCTTTATATTTGACTTGTTCTTTGGAATCTCGGTTATGATAGGTCTCCTTCTTGGTTTCATTGGAGCTTTTTTTAGGTGAGATAGATCAACAATTTTTTGACAATTTATAAATGCAGGAGTCATATATTTAGTCAATTGTTCATTTCTTTCAGGAGTCTCAACAGCAGCACAAGCATATCGTTGCATTGGAGGGAGTCTTGGCACGATGAGCTCATAACTTCTTTGACCTGAATTTGACGCCATGACTATAGCTACATCATATATTTTTCTTTCAAATTTAAAAAATATGACACCCAGACTATATATTTTATTTTTATCGGTCTATAAAAATAAACAAAACAGTCATTAGGCAAAACTACACTTTTTGAATACTTCGGCCAATCACTTAATTCCCAAAGGAAAATTTTTTTAGTAAAAACCAATCAAATGCACCTAAATATTTTAAAAATAATAATCCTTGAGAAGGAGTGCAATTTTTTATATGCACGAAAAATTTTTAAACATTATTCTCGCTTAATATATTATGTATTAATAAGTGTAAGTTATTTATTTTTTTATTTTTTTTTTTGAGCTCATTTCGAATTTCCTTGATTTTCTGCAATCCTGGTGAATTTTTCTTTTATTTAGATAATTTTTAATATACTGGTGTTCTTTTTGATTATTTATTTTTCCCAATTTCTAATTCTGCTCCTGTTTTGTTTTCACTTTCACTTGATCCTCTATTCAGCTTGGCGTTTTTTTGATCGAAGCGATTTCAAATTGTTTTAGCCTAGCGAGGTTTTTTAAATATTTCACAAGGTATTGTAGGATTTAGGAGGATAACTTAGGAGTATTCGATTAAAATTTAGTTATTTAAATGGCATTGGTAATACGATTATGTTATCAATACAATTATATTGACTTCTAAAACCTTGCGATTATATAAAGAAGAAAAAATATATTATTTGATTGATTTTATTTAAAAAGAGTGAAAAATAATGAGATATAATCGTTATTTGTACCCAAGATATGTTTTCAAAACGATAAAGCAAAACTACCCCTTATGAAAGTCCGTAATAAGAACAATAAGATATATATGAAATGACTATGACGTGCAACAAAAAATAGATTTGAAAAGTACTAAAATTTTTTGTCTTTACTCAGAACTGAATTTTACGGGAAGCTTTTGAAACAGACAAGAAAAATGAAAACAAGAATTTGTTAGGGGGATGGTATAAAATAATATCCAACAAATCTTATTTAGAGCAATCCAGTTTTGTTGAGCATTAAAAAACAATAAAAATAAAAATAAATAAGTGAGTGGAAATCAGTTGTTTTTGTGTAGGCAAAAATTGAATTATGAACATTAATTGTGTTTTGCCAAGCTTGCTTGGAGTGAAGATCGTTTTACTTTCCATTAGATCAAAACGTGTATGATTTCTATTAATCTGATTAATCAGAAAAGTGGAAACCCAGCTTTACACATTATTATTGATCATGAGAGCAAATATCTGAGATAATGTTCTAAAACAAAGTGTAAGAATCTTTATATGTAATTTACATATGTATTAATCAATGTATTAATTAGCCGCTGCTATGCCAACTGCAAAAAAACACCATAACACAACAAGACGGAACGAACGGTATGAACGACCGTCATACCTGGACTTAAACAAACTAACCAATCGTTAGTCTTTAATTTTATTTACGTTATGAAGTAGCACATTTCGCCGATTGGATTGGGTATTTTATAAAAATTTTAAAGACTTTAATTAATTGGTTAATTTATTTATTGTAAATTGTCGAAGGAGTAGTTTTGGGAGGCAAGCCCGAGGTGCGTAGCTAGATTCAAAGAGCGAATTTTATCCGGCGTGAGACGGTGGTTTACCGGCTATTAATATAACTTCACATAATTTTTGATGTTAATTGAGGAGCAGCTATGACATCATTACATTAAAAAAGAACAGTAAAAGAAAACTACAATACATATATCTTATAATATTTTGATTTAAAGCATGTGTTTACAGTTATAATGAGCATTGCTTTTATAAAAATAAACAATTTCTCAAACATAAGCAATATTTTTAATAAGAAGGATTCGTTCATTGATAAAATAGTGTCATAAATAGTAATATTTTTATCATGTTTAAAAATTACCAAAATTGTGAAGAGTAATTTGCAAAAAAGTTTTTGGAGGTTTGTTGTGAATTTATTACCTCGAAAAAAAGTTTGTTGCAAACAACCAAGATTTTGATTATTTAAACTCTCTTTCACGAGGTGGATTAAAAATCCCGTCTTTAATTCTTTTAGTAGATTATGCATGCCAAGGGTTTGCGTTGATTGAATTTTGCTTTGAAGAGATTTTAAAATGTAATGTTCAAGTGAGAACTGCTGTTATCCATCTCTTTGAAACATTCCTCCGCGCAGAAAATTTCATTTGTGATCTTCATTTAAAGAAAGGGAAATATGTAACAAACGGAACAATTGCAAACATATATCTAAACAACAGCAGGAAATTATCCACTGACAAAGAATTAGGCGAAGGACTGCCAAAGTTCAAAAAGCGTAAGCATCTCAAAGAATAAACCTCCTTATTAATAAAAAATATATTTATTTGAAAGTTAGTATTTTTACCATTTGGAACAAAATTATTGTTAAATGTGTATTTTAGTCTCTGTTTCATACCCATTATTTCCTTACAAAATATTTTGAATTTCTTTATTAATAAACATGTTTAATGATATTAGATAAACACCTGTGCTGTGTTTAATTGAATCTCAATAAGTTTAGTTTTAAATTTTAAAATTAATCCTGCTAAATGTTTTTAACGTTTATTATATTAATTTCACGCGTTCATAAATACAAATATTAGCCAAAGAAAAACTTGTTTATGAAAAATTGGCCTTCTATTTTTTTGCCGAAAAGGCGAATTATCGGGCCGTCTAAAGTTAAAGTAGGCCATGCTCTCTTGGTAGAAGTGACAGCCTTGCGATAAAGCATTTGTTTGCAAAGTATATATTTAGAGATATTATTTAATGCCATTTTATTGATATAGCGAGATGCTTGTGATCGGAACACTGCGAAACAGGTATAACAACATCTTATCTGAGAAAGTTAGAAATTTCCTTTGAAATTAAATGTAAAGGTGAGTGATAATAAACAGTTCGTTTTTAACTGGCTGTATGATATACATATTTATATAGCAGACTAGAATTGATGAATATGCTAAGTATATTTTAATCTTTGCGAGATGCTGCTATTTCAACAATAACAAAACTCTTTAAAAAAGCGATTTTTTCGGGGTACTCAGGTAAATTACTCTCAGCCGTGAAGATTGTGAAAGTTCCTTTTTAGATATATGGAGATTTCGTAGTTAAAAATTATAAACACAGGGAGAAAACAAAAATTATAACTTTGAAGACTCACAATAATGACCTCATATACTGGCAACAATCTTGATGACTAATTCTGAGGAAATATCTATTATAGTAACCCTAACCCTAAAAAACGAGTGAATGATATCCAAGTGTACATTTTTTTGTTTGCAAAGGATAAATTAATATACGATTGCTAAAGAAATTTTTTTGAAAGATAATAAAAATATAATAATTTGTTTTAAATTTTCTTCAGTAACAATTTTTCTAACGGAATAAATATTTAAAATTTCCATCGCTGTGATGAATATACTTGAACCACTTTTAAAATAGTTTGTATGGGGAACGAAAAATGAGTAACTGCAATGATTGAATAAAAGATCTTTTTCGTTTCACCCCTTTGAGAGATAAATTTTAATCAAAACTTTAATTAAATTGAAAATCCAAATAAAAAATTTTTTATTAAATGAGATAATCTATAATAATGATGGTAAATTTATGACATTTATTATTTGAATATATCGAATGCAATGGAAAAGTAATCGTTTCTTTCTTTTTTTTTTTTTTTTTTTGTGAAGCTTTTGATAGTTTGAATAAATTTATTGAAAATTAACAAAGGCTAAGGGGTTTCAAAATCAAGGCGATCTATTTGAAAAAATCGAAACCTATTTCTAAAAGCGATTTTTTAAATCAATAAGTCACAGTAAAGTTTTGTACATCAAATAGAGCATACCATGTGATTTCCATCTTGGAGAATGCAAGAAGAAAGCAGGAATTTAATAACTGTCATATGTTTCATGCTTGGCTACAAGCATGAAATCCTATTATAGTTGGAAATAAAAATCTACATTCCTTTTCGACTAGACTGTTGTCGAATGCTGGTGTTGAAAACGTTACCTGCGACAGTGCAGAACAATAAAGAAATAGGATGTGATATTCAGTAGTCCTTTGATGGTCCCGCTCTAACCAAATGGACTGTAAAGCTTAATGAACTCCTGAAACCGCTATCTTTACTTTAGCATCTCAGAAAGGAGAAATGTACCGCTGCTCAGATTGACAACCAGGTTGAGTTTACTCCACTATTTTCAATTTAGCAGACAGGTGGGATTTTTTTAAAAAAATTTTCGAGTATGAATCAACTGCTCTATTCAAGGAAGATCCAATATGGAAGCCCGACAAATCATCTCTACAGAAGATGATTTTTCTAGATGAAATTGCCATTGTACGAGATGAAATAGACACACAATATGCATCGGTCATTGATGATGACGCTTAACTGTATAGAGCGCGATGAGTGAAAGGCACAAAGTTTAAGGATGTTGCCAACACCTTCTTAAACTACCTCGTCCGTCATTAACATTGTCCTGTAGTAGTTTTCGACTGGTACAGGAGTGCTACCAAAAAGAGCCATTAGCATCTGCAAAGAAATACTTTTTCATTAAGTGAATTTGTGAGCATTCAAGAAATTAAACTTAAAGGAGAACAAGGCCGAGTTCATCAAATACTTCATTAAATTCCTTCAGGAATGCAAAAATTAAAGTGATTAAATTCTCAGATGATGCAGATAGTGAAATAGTTAAAGAAGCAATAAATCAAGTAAGTGTCAAGTCCATGACGCAACAATATTTGTCGCTGATGATACTGACATGACAGTCGTGATGTTGTGATGTTGTACAACTTAAAAGATTGGATGAATGATATCTACTTCTTTCAGAAGTAGATTTCTCTTCAAACAGAATATGGAGTATGGATAGGTCA
>JAUZNK010031167.1:0-18786 GCA_035046665.1 Euphysa ruthae
TCCCAACATTGCAATGTACACATATTCACATTGCATTGTGCATAAACATTCCATTCTACATGTTCTCTACGTAAGATAGTTAGCATTGATAATAAACTGGAGTAATTGAATAAAAAATGTCTCAAAAGAAACAAAAAACCACCTTATCATTTTTTATGGGAGCTCAAAAAGAGGATAATTATGTAAAAAATAAAAGAAGAAAAAGGAATTTGTACACAGATATTGCATGTTACAACAGCAAACGCTTGGAAAACGACAAGTCTTGCCAAATACAACGCAAATGAATGGCTCAATATTGAGAGTGAATATGGACTTGTAAAATTGAAATGTTCGGTGTGTAGGTAATCCAACAAAAAATTGAATCAACAAAATGTTGCACTGTGGGATGGGGATGCGAGAAAAACACATCAAAAGGCTTACAAATTATCGTTACAAATATTGGCTTTAGTGCTGAAAGAGTGAGCGGAAAATTTGAGCATCTTACACAAGGAAGCTAGCAGAATAGTTTATTGTCAGGAATAGAACTAATGTGTATGAAGGATATGGATTTGTCTAAGAAGAAGTTTGAATTAGCTTACTTCATTGCAAAGGAAGAACTATCGTTAAACAAATATTCCAAACTCGCGCAACAATAGGAAAGACATGGAGTCTTTTTAGATCAAGTATGTCATATCGCAATGAAAATACATGTGGGACATTTATTGATTATATAAATATGATTTAAAACTAAACAACCGAAAGTATTTCAGTGTTTTAACAAATAGGTCAAACAATGTTTCCGTTATTGAAATGGAAGCTATATTTGTGGCAAGCTTCAACCCAACATCACCTGAAAAGGATTAAATTGATGTGGTCTTTGTTTAATAAGTTATTTAAATAATGAAGAATGCTTTTATTTCATCAATTGTTTGGAGTTTTTGGGTATAAATTGAAAGCCTTATGATGGCATCATAGTTACGTATGACATTTAGGGTGTTACATTTTCATCAATAGCAACAATTTTTAAATAATTTTTGGTAAGGTGATAGATATCTATGTCTTTAATAATTATGCACAAAACTGGAGTTATATTTTTGATAGGTTGTTAGTTCCAGGCAATTTTAGGATTCTGTACAATGTAGAATATCATTATTTCAGCTTTTCGGTTTTCACATGAAAATCTGTCATGTTAAAACGGCTCTCCTCAAAGTTATAAAGCAACACAGAAAACTACTTCATTATTTATTCATACACTGTTGACAACAAATGAGTTCTATTATGTTCAATAATTATGTCTGGTTGAGGTTCAATTCTATTTTTATAAAATCAAAAAAAAAATGTGAGTAAGAAATCCCTCTTTAACTCATTGTAAAAAATATCTTTATTAAACTAGACTGTATCTTATTGATCAGGGACTCGATGGATTGTGCATAAGATCAGAGCTCTTGAGGTAATTTCGGACAAGTATGGAGTTTAATTGAAAAATCTCGAAATTTATACTGAGGATCATAGTTACCCAGCTAAAGATTGTACTAAATTCAAATGGAACTTTGATAAATGAAACAGGGCTAACATTCCTTTAAATATAACACTTTTTATTAAGATATTGTCTCCCGCTAAACTTATGTCACTTTCATTTCAAAAAAATGAAATCGATCAAGTCGCATCTGTGCATCCTTTGGAAAGATCAAAAACTCAGTTGCAACGTTTGCAAAGAAAGGAATTTGATCAACTTACAATAGTTAAAAGGTTTTTTTGATAAGCAGTTAAAGAAGATAGAAAATTTTGCTTTCAGGCAATTATACTAAAAGATTATGCAAACTCACACGAAAGAATTAAAAATTCTAAGAACGGTCTAATTTAAGCAGTAGCAACTGCGATGGAAGCATGACCACAGTACGAGCAAAATTGTGATCCTTTTTATTGGATACGGCAGGTTGAAACCAGGTAGAAAAGAGATGTACAACTTTTACAGTGTGCCATTGAGAGGAGTGGGGTGTACAGAAAGTTTAAACGATTTTCTAGAGAAATGGCACAATATTTTTTATCATCTAGCAGTGAATACCATGTCATATCGAAAAGTGTGGCATCAAATTTGTTCAAGCTCTCGTATAAATGACCAGAAGTCAGTTTGTAGAATTAGTTTTTGTATAACCAGTGTTTAATGCCAAAATTGAGGTTCTGTTTTCTCTGATGACTATGATTAAAACTAACACCTGGAAGGGGGAAAGACTGGCCTACAGACTCTGCAAGACATTAATTAATTTGGGTTCATCATCATCAGATGAAGATCAAGCATAAACTGTCTGCTGTAATTGTTATTATTTACTTGTTTTTTTGTTTTTAAAAGGGTATATCGTTTGTAACTACGATCTATACGATCTATTATATTCGTAGAAGAGCTACAATGTAATTACTTTTTCTGTAACATAATTCAGTCCCTTTATGGGTAAAATATTTTCTTGGAAAATGTTATGTTTTATGAGAGTTAAAAAAAATATGTTTACACAAATCAAAAGGAGAGCTGCTTTATCACCCATCCGTTAATGTGGTGATGCAAATCTTCATTTGCGTCACCACATTTGCGTATGTATATACGGTAAATATGGTAGGAGAAATACTATGATTAGACCAATAGACTTTATGATAAATAATGAAAAACATAATCAACCAATCAGGATGGATATATAAAACATAAAAAATGACTTTAAATTAATCCCAAACTACAATATAAGACCTCTCTGAAATCATTTAGTTCAGTAAAGGATAATACTACCTACTTGTATAGCTACCTACTTTTCACCAGATCAATCAAATCTAAAAAAGATGCAATAAAGTAAGTTAGTTAGATTTATATCAGGGCGGGTAAAAAGTTCACAAATATTTGAGGTTAAATAGTTCACACAATTTTTTAAAGAATTTTATTAGAACAAAAGTTTATTTATTTGAAATATAGCCCTTTAAATGATTAAAAACAATTAAATAGTACCATATACTCCAAAGAACATTATTTATAAGCAATAAGTTTCTAAAGCATAATACAAACTTTTTGACAAAGCTGACAACTTGTTTTGTCTTCAAACAACAAACGAACTATGAAAAGTTGCTCAGCTTGTTTTGTTTGTTTATGACTTTAGAGTTACAAACTTGTTTTTGCCCAATCAAAATCACAGGGTGCCCAAACTCATGCGTACTTTTTAATCGTCATGCACTAATGATATGCGATTAAAATTACGCACTTTTATAGTCCAAGTTAGGAAGAAAACTATAATATAATGTTGTTTTTTCCATAATTTAAGGGTTTTTAGAGAAGACAAAAAAACTCTAAATTATGAAGTTTATACATAAATATACAATTTTTAAATTTATTATATCTTGAGAAATTTATTATGAAATAGTTATTTCTATAACTTTATCTTTTATTCTACGAACTCAATGTAAGTACATAAAAAAAAATATGTGTTTTATCCTTTTCAACTTTACAGTAATTAATATATTGCAAAACCATTTATTGCAGCTGGATCTCATTTTGCAACAACGCGAAAAAAATTCTTTATAGCAAGGTTTTTTTCAGCTATGGCAAATACTTTTATTATTTATGACTTTTACAATGTGTATGTTGTTAACTGAAAACAACTTGTCGAAAAAACACAGTGACTTTAGCGGTATGTAACGCTGCAGGGAAAGCTCTCGTCTCATTGACAATATTTCAAGGGAAAAATCCTCACTCTACCTGATGAGGAGACAATGCATTAAAAGGTACTTACTATGGCGTGGGGTGTATAGAGTATAGTGGTTGGATGACAACAGAGATGTTTTCAAAATAGTTTGAGACTTTTGTGAAAAAAGTTTCACAGTGACCACTTCCGTTAATATTTGACAGCCATTTAACACACCTTTCTAGTAGAGTAATTGGAAAAGCACTACATGAAAATATTTACTTTTTGAAGTTGCCCCCGCTTGTCATGGATAAATTGTAGCCCTTAGACGTGGCATGCTTTGGACCTTTAAAGAGGCAATGGGAACTTTTACTTAACGAGCATTTCAAAAATGTGTTTGTGGATATTCAAGATTTGGCACAGTGGGCTGTCACCTTCAAATGTAGTCAGGTTTTTGACCCACTAGTAATTGATCTTTTGACAGAACAAAGTTTCCTGATTTGACACACAAATTTGTTTAAGGTATCAAGTCGGGAAAGCCCACTGATATCGTAGAAGAGCTACAACGTGATGCAGAAGAGGTAAATGTTGAACCCTCTACTAGTGTAGAGTTAGCGGTTAATGTCATACAAGAAAACCCTATTAATATCATCATCTAATCCGTCTTTTAGTAGTAATCCAACTGTGGTTGAGCAAATCCATCCCGCTAAAAGTAGCCCTGTAAATAACAATAATCCAGTTATACCAACTCATTTTGTACCAATTCCAGAAAAGTGTCCAGATGGCTGGGAATGGGTCCTTAAATGGTTTCCAAAATGGACTTTGAAAAAAACTTCAGAAGCCCAGATGACATTAAGTCAAGAAAGCAATAAAAGTTTTAAAGAGCTTGTTCTCGAAAAAATAAAGCAACCATCCACAGAAAAAAGCCATAGAAAAATGCATTTTAAAGCCAAGGTATAAATGGGCGAAGAGTATTTTGATGAGTTGCACCAACTCAAGTCTGAGAATGCATCAAACAAACAAATCAAAGAAACAAAAAAAAAGAAGAAGCAAAAACACAACTTGAACTAAAGAAGAAAAAGAATATTGAACCAGTATGCTCTGAGTCAGCAGAATCAATCTTTGAAGATTCCAATGACAATAGCTTTTTTACACGTCAAGTGAATGAGAGTGACGTAGAAAGCATAGACATTGAGTTTTGATACGAAACATTTAACACAACGGAGGAGTTTTTGGAAGGAAATTAAAAATGTATCTGATAACGAAGTTGTTCAGAATTGGTCCAGTGTTACATACCCTACAAAGAAAAACTTTGTATCTTAATAAAGTATTAAGTGTAAAGCGATTACCAAAAGATAACTTTCCTATCGGAGTCAAAATTTATTTTCTTAAGTATCACGTAGGAAGTTTAACTGTTCTGTCACATTTTCCTAGAGACATAAACGTTATTCCCGTGTATCTTATTGTTTTGAAATTAGATGTTACAGCACTTAAAGGTGACGAGTGGGATATTCCTGAATTTAACACCTGAAAAACTCTATACGACACAGTGTTATGCATAAACGAATAGGATATATATTTAAAGATGTAATTTAGATATTTACAAAAAAAGTTTTATTTTTTAGTTAATGAAATACAAAACAATATGACAGGTTGTATTGATTAAGTGTTTTAGTGTGAAAAATCTTCTAGATATTTAAAAATATGCTAACTCCATAATTATTGTATTGACCATTCTTCTGTTTGCACCACTCTTAATAGATGAAAACAGATTCGCACTGCTAACAAAATATCACACATTATATTGTATTAATCATGTTCATGTCGTTAATTATCCCTTGGAAAAAGACTGGGACTTGTATAAAGAGACGATTATGTTTAAAAGAAAAATTAATTGTACTGAAGATGAACTTTACATGTTTTTAAAAACTTGTTGTAAATATTCAACAGACTGTGGCCAGAGCTACAAGATGATTTAAAGTCAACGATATTCAGCAGTAACAATGTATTTCCAACGTATTTGTATTTTTAATGTGGGGCCAAGAAATAGTTTTCAAACTAATTTATTACAAAAGGGCCCACGGGTATGGTCCTGGTGTACTGAGAGATCCTATTTGAGCTTACGGTAAAAAAATCACTGGTTCTTAATTGGGTTCGAACCCACAGCTCTGATCCAGAGTAAACGAAAAATTATTTCAGTTACAGAAATCAAATTCCATATATCTTAAGTCCTCATTTGGAGTCTTTGTGTTAAAATTGATGTTTAGAGCGTAGGAATAGTCAAGAATATTATTTAGGATGTTAATGTATTTTATATTAAAGACAGAGATAGTTTATTGTTAGTTAAGTTTGAGACTATAAGTTTGTTGCATAGTTTGGTTCCACGAAACAAAATGCTAAAGTCAGAATTTTTTTAATTTGAAATATGGTTCAACTAGTTTATTGTTAAAAATTTGTTACTTAAAAAATTCTCAGAAATGTTTTTATTTTTACAAATAATTATGAAGATTAGCTTGAAAAATATTTGCTTCATAAACATTTGTTGCTTTAACTCTAGCTTCCCACGTGAACGATAGTGTTTTCCATTCCTAGACACCCGATATCGTACTTGAACTGTGCAAGATTGTTTTTTATGAACTCTAACAACTCCTGTTGGTCTGTCTTCATCGCCAACAACTGGCTCGTCTTCATCTCACTTAGCAACAACTCACCCTACGTGGATTGTCCAAAAATTTATTTACTAAAAAACCTAACACTTGCAAAAAGAAAATCAAAGGAAGACCTACAAAGATTCAAAAACAAAAACAGATACTGATGAAAGTGATGCTGGCGATGAGAATGAAGAGGTTAAAGTGGACCAGATCTATGATGATTTAGATCTTTCCATGAAATAGTTGGCTACTTAAGAAAAAAGGTAGCCAAAAAAGATTTTTTGGATTAATATCAATAATATTATTTTCGTAACGGCTGATAAAACTTCTTTACTTTTTCTCTCTAGCCCATTATTTGTAACATGGAAGATTGGAAGTGATAAAAGATTGCGTGGTTGTATAGGCACATTTTCTGCTTTAAAGCTTCATGATGCTTTGAAAGAATATAGTTTGACTAGGTAAATTTTGATACATTTTATAAATTTCTCAGTCATATGTCACAACAAAACCAATCAGTTTATTTTTTATACAGGATATGTTTTCCAATATATATAGCCGTTTATAGTTATATGTCAGAGGAAGGGAGGAATATATGTTTTGCCTCACAACTAAACAGTTGTTCCAGAAAGAACATGTTGAATTAAAAAAATTAATATTAAGATAAAGTGTGAAAAGTCTCAGGTATATCTCACAGATGCTATATTTTACCTTATTTTATCTTTATCTTATCTATGCTCTAGATCAAAGCTGGGGGGCTTTTTGAAGCATTCACACTTAAGTGCCTTTGATGGCCATATAAAAATAGTTCGCATTGCCTATTAGATATATGTTTCTTAAAAAACTGATGTGAGGTTATGCTAAAAATTATTTAAATGCTTATAATGCTCACTCCAAGTGCTCAGTTTTACTTGCATTTTTTCGCCATTTGATAGCCTCATAAAATTTTTATTGAAAAAATTTCATTCTGTGTCATGGTAGATATTTTATTTTATTATGTTGTCGTGGTAAATATTTCACTACAATCTCGATTTGCTGTCGATAAATAATGCGCTTTGATATAATGACATTCATGACGGAAGCGTGCCTCATGCATTTCTCCACAAGTGTTTTAACAACAAAAAAAGTTTTTAAATATAACCTTCAATATTTCTCTGTCACGATATTATATTAAGCTCCTCCTCACTATTCCAAGTAAAAAAAAAGATTTTTGTAATGAAAAAGGTTTTATTATATAAAATGAAGTGACTATAAATTTATTTTAAAATTTGGATTAAGAAAATTAACCTTTAATCAATTTTTCAATTATAGTGATAATGAATTTGTTTTTTTTATTATTATTATTAATATTTTATTATTATTATTAATATTTTATTATTATTTTTTATCTTAAAACAAGACAAAATAACTTATTTACTGAATTTGGATTGACCAACCATTTTTCTATATTTCTATATTTATGATATATTTTGAAAATATTTCCAAGTATTTCATTTTAACCATTATTTTAATTTCCTAAAATTTGCTGTATATTTCTGAACATGACCTTTAGCCTCCTTTTATACGAAAAAAAAAATGCTTAAGAATCAGGTAGACTACTTTAAATGTGTGGGAACTTGTTACTCTCACACTTTGTAAAATTTTATATGTGGAGGGGAGTAAGGATAAGATTGGTGTGTACTTGAGGCTCCAGCAAATTGGATCTTAAAAAAATAAGATCCGAGAAATATGAATAAAGTTATGTCCCCTCTTGGCTTTTTTTTTTTTAATTGTAGTGCTTTGCGTGATAGTCGATTCAAACCAGTTTTAGCTGATGAAATAGAAAAACTACACTGCAGTGTTTCATTGTTGACAAATTTTGAAGAAGATAAGCACTACTTGGATTGGGAAGTAAGTAGCGTAATAAAATGATCTGCAATTCCACAAAACAAATTTACGATAAGGATTAAGATTTTTTATCTAACCCATGCTAGCATGGGAGATAAAAATGGACGAATATTTCTTACTAAATTTTTCTAATCTTCTTTGGCAAAATACTATCCCTGGTAAAAAAGTGTAAACTAAATCCAATTTTTTGTCACAAATTTAATATAAAAACTTTATCTACCTGAGCCTTCCTCAAAAGTTTTGGTTTCCTGCCCGTTTTAGATGTGAATTAGATGTATCAAATCTCCCCTATAAACTTAGTCACCCCTTTTCAATTTTTTCATTTCTTCTACTATGCTTCTTAAGATAACACCAGAATTAGTTTTTAAAGGAAACCATCATCTAGTCACGAAACCTGTCTACACCAAACTCTAGGCTGGTATTTGCCATGTCCTGCCAAGATTAATTGAAAAAAAAGAAAATTGTTAGAAATGCAACATATTCTACAGAAAAAAAATTAAATACATCTGCATACGTTTTATGTGTAGGCTAGTTTAAATTTTTGAGGGATTCTATGTTTCTACAAATATTTTACTCTTTAAGTGGAAGTTTTTGCTAAATACTTTTTATGTATGTTGCTAAATATTCCCGGTCATACAGTTATACCTGTATTAAAATCTTACAAACTTTCGCTATAGTGAATTTATTAGTAACATTAAAAACATTGAAAGTTGTAATATGTCATTTTTATTTTTAAGTTTTGACTGCGTAACATTGCCTCGAAAATTTTTTATTTTTGTGTCCTTTTAATTTTATTTTCAAGATCGCATCCAGTAAGTAGTTAATTTCTTATCTAATTAGTTGTTTTGAAATTTGTATGTATTCAGGTCTTGCAGAAATATCATAACTGAATTGATCCATCCTCTTACTGATAGCACAAGCTCTAGAAGTTTATTAAAGCATTCGCCTTTTATGTTTTGTAAATGGTATGTTTCATAATGATATTTTTTAAAATTAACCTTTAGGTTCATAATATATGGTGAAACTTTATGTTGAAAGCGTGAAACTTTATGTTGAAAGCGTGAAATTTGGCAGAGTAATACCTTTGATCTATAGTTATGTTTAAGAGTTAAGAATTGGAACCCAAAATATTTTAATTTAGAGACTGTTTTTAAATTATAAAATGCAGATCAGAATAATCTGATGAAACAAAATAAGGAAAATGACTGTAAAAACCTACAAATTTGTTAGTAACAACGTTTTTTGCATTTTAAGGGAATGATTTAATATTATAATAAAGCAATAAGTACTCTTCAAATGCAAAGATTATATTTTTTGTATTTTACAGACGAGAATATCGACAACAAATAAACATCTACACAATAAAGTTGTTTATTTGCTGAAATTTAAAACAGTAAAATCAGAAATAGCATAATTTCTATAAACTAATAAACATAGTCATAATGGTATATAAAAAATTACCGGGATAAAATTGTTGTATCAGGTAGGACCGTCCAATGAAGTACCAACTTCCCATCGGCCATCTTCCATGCCCATATTTCTACATCAGATAATACTTGATTTGCAACTATCAATTATTCCTATACATATCCAGCGATATATGATGATCAAAGAACATGTTTCAATAAAGCTGCACTTGTTGATAGGATGTTATCGATTGTTCGATTCTTCCTCTGCAAAATAAATCTTTTCTACATTCATTTTGTTGTTAGACATATCGGATGCTTGATTGTAAAAGTAAATCTTTCAATGACTGATAACGACTCTTCAATCATGGATAAGGTTGGTTGATCCCGAAGGCTTTAGAAAATGGGTGTAATATCACCAAGTAAATCCCAAACCTTCCAGGCTGATCCCTTTGTAACATGGGATAGAAAGGAAACTTGATCACATCCAGTGATTGCATGGAAAAATAACAAACCACTAGTTCTTAATTCACTAAGATTTTGAAAATGACATGATCGGAACATAACTTCTGTGCTTCCCAATTTGAAAATTTACCCATAATTCTTCTAACTCACCTTTCAAGTGTGCAAACACTGAAATGGCTAGAACCAGCATCTGTATTGACTGTACGATTGGTAATTTTTGAGTGGCTTTTTAGAGATAGATGGTTGACTTGAAAATTACTCTAGTATCCGCTTCGTGGTTACAGGGCGAGATGAAGGAAGAAGTCATCTGACAGGGGCCAATCTAGATCTATTTTGACAGCAATGATCACTTTTTGGCATCAGTGATTTTACTGTTCTTGCAACTTAGATGAGGCGGAAACTATCAGTTATTATTTCATCAATGTAATGCTATACGACAGTTTTTCAATTTAATCTGTTTATTTGCCGTTACTCTCGAAAAAATTTGAAATCAAAATATCGATAGGATCATTTATTGTGTCACTTGTCCCAGCATGTCAAATATATTAGACATATTTAATCACTTTATATCCCTTATAAAAATCTAAAATCATGCAAAAAATCATTTTAAAACTATCGATTAGATTCCAAATAAAAACTGTGATGACAGACCATCAGATGGGAGTGAATTTTTAGGACCCCTGACAGCTCATGCAGTTGGTCTAAAAAAATGGATTTTCTATAATTGGCGCTAATAAGAGCATGATCAACATATTTGTTGATTCATGAACATCCATCAAATATAAGTTTTTCTTTTTTATAGAATATATGATCAAAAATGTATACTGCAGACCCAAACCATATTTTAGGCTGTTCTTTATGGTGGCTACCAACTTAGGATAATTTTTGGTATAATATGATGTTCCAATTTTATTATTTTTAAGATTATATTGCTTTTCCACATCTTTTAAAAAACATTTAAATGGCGATCAAAAAGAAAGGTTAGCCGTACTTCTCATTGAGCAATGCCAAAAAAACTTTTTTTTATTAAAAAATAATGTTTTTTTTTTTAAAAAAAAAGGCTTTTCCTTAATTTTCTCCAATGTTTTGGATTAACTTGTTAAGACATGTTTGGATTTTTTTTAAACCGTATCTTTGTTTTGTTGTTACTTATGGGTGCCAAATTTCATTTCAATCCGTTAACTGTATCTTAAGTTGTACCAATTTTACCCGTGCTGTGTGGCCTAGCGGTAGCACATTTTCTGATAATATTGTATTATAATAGGAAATGACACGGGTTCATTTCCACTCAAAAGGGAAAATAAAAAATTTTCGTTATTGGTTATTGCCGTAGCACAAATGGGAGCTTTAATTTGAGCGCCTGATTCAATGATAAGATCTTCCAGATCTTTTTCCGAATTAAAAAGCTCTTAATCAAAAATCAAACACAATCAAATCAAAATCATTTTGGAGTACAAAAATTAATTTTATGAATCTGGTCTGTAAAATACCCAAAAATGTAAGAATAAATTGACATGCTATTTTTTTTAAAAAGTTTAACCCTTTACTATCTAAATATACCAAAAATCAACTTAAACATCCAAATCCAACGGGAATTACACCTACCCGCACACTAATACCACTGTATCAGTACAAAAAGGGTACTAATACTCAAAAACATTCGGCTCCCATTTTTTGTTATATATACCATCCATATTCACTGCAGATTCACTGCGCAAAATTTTATGCTTTTTAAAAAAAGTGCGCAGTTTGTTCATTTTTATGCACGATTGGCCTATAGTTATCGCAACTTATTTATTTTGGAGAAAGTTACCAACTGTTTAGATAACTTTTAGATCTATCTGCTGCATCTGCTAGCATACTAAGACGTAATTTTGCATCAAAGACTTTTTCTTGAAGTGTTTGCTACAAAAGCAGACGATAATAAATGTTTATGATGCTACTAACTATCACCTCAAATTTAACTCACCTTGGAATTACATCAACCCAACTAAAAAGGTCAAACTAGATTTTTTTTCTCATAAAACTTTTGGAAACTTCTAATTGCATTTTTATTTTTCAGGTTGGTATACATGGCGTCAGAATAGAATTTTATAATGACCGCGGTAGGAAAATGACTGCTACATATCTACCGGAAGTTCCTCTAGAACAAAGTAAGTTTGTTGAATAAGATTTGAAATGTTTACCTAATAGTTATATGTTTATGTTTTATTTTGTAAAAACATTATGAAGTATCGCAATATTCAGGCAGATTTTAAAAGAAAATTTCTTTTTTAAATGTCGATGTTTAAGTTAAATGACAACAAAACAACTGTTTTCAGAAGAAAAAAAAAACATCAATTTATTTTGCTTTCAGATTAAAATTCTACTATAAATATAAGATTATTCATCAACATCATTATTCTATTAATGTGTTTATAAATATTCTATGAATCTGTTTATAAATAAAAGTTCGATTTGCTTTATTTCTAAATTCTTAAGAAAAAAAATTTGTTTTACATTAAGATAGATAAGAAATGGCTGCTTCAGTTAGAGGCGGTTACGTTGGGATAACATTTTCTAAAAAGTTTCCCTTCCACAAAAATTTTCTGTATGCTGACTAATTTTACAATGAAATTTTCCAAAAAGAATTTTTATTACGGTTGGTTGCTTATAGCTCAATTCTTTGTGAAATTATCTCTGATTTGAATGATGTTTTCCGTGAATTTTCACCCCCTGATACGTAGACAAAGAATATCTTCATGGGTAAACCTTTTCATTTTTTGTAATTACTTTTTTCTTAATATTTATAGGTTGGTGCCAATTAAAAACAATTGATTCGCTCATTCGAAAAGCAGGATACTACAAACCTATTACAGATGAGCTGCGTCAATCCGTTAAGCTGACTCGTTATCGTAGTGAAAAAATTATAGTTAGTTATAATGAATATATAGCCCACAATGAGAATGTTGGGGAGTTCTGACAAAAATTGTTAAAAACGCTCATTTTTTACCGGTAAATAAGTTCTCAGATATTTAGGAGTACTATATGACATTTTAGGGAGATGATAAGGTAGGACTGTGATATTCTGTTTGTTTTTTCTGTTATGCGTCATTTAAACCTTTTAATGTCTCTGCGCACAACTATTAACTGAATCTTTATTTTTTTTTTTCTAATTTTCATTTTAACTGTTTTTTACATGTAATCAATCTTCTGTCTAGTAAACAGAATTTGATATCCTTGTTTCCTCTTTACATAACTAACCAAATTGGTGGTGTTAATCGAATATGGCGTAGGCTTGTATCATTTTTTTATTTTGTAATTGTAGTGTTATCATCAGTTTGGCTTTGTTTTACATAATGTTTTATATAATTTTTGAAACTATTACATAATTAGCTAGATATTTTGGAGAATGATAATGACATACAAACAGTTCCAACAGAATTTTTTGGCATTGTTGAAACAACACTAACTTTTTTTTCCAGCTGCCGTTGTATGAAGTATCAAAAACACAGTAACCGCAGATATAGAATGTTTTAAATTTTTTTACTGCGATCTGGAATTAAAGCCATAACTTGGAAATAACCTATAATCTTGAAATTATTTGAGTTTCAAAGTACGAAACTATTTTTCTTGTTGTGTCCTCAAAGTTCTGGAAAATTAAAACAACAGTTTTCTCGAGTTTCTTTTCTGTATGTTTGTGTTTAAGAATGATGCAAAGCGTTGAGTTTGTTTAGTTATAAGAAATTGCTTGTAGTTAGCCAATCATATTGCTACTACTGGAGTTGTTCGGCAATTTATTATTTTCGTGCACGTTTGTGTAGTATTTGAACATTTAGTCTTGTTATTTCTTAATATTTCCAGTCCGGGATTTATCGCAATTTTAAGTTTTTTCACCAATCATAATCAGAAAAGGCGCGCAAAAACTCTAAAGGCGTCTTCTATTGTTTTTAAAAGTTTGGCTCAGAAAAATGCCTTCAAAATTTTCACTTCGCTGAAAAGTTCTTGTTCTTAGCTGAAATGTATTCAAATTGATGAAATTAGTAACTAGCCTAATAACACCACAGAGTTAAAATAAAAGTTATAATACGCTTTTTAGCATTGCAATGGCTGGCTAGGTGGTACGGATTGCTCTCCGGATCCAAGAGCTATGTGTTAGAACCCACATCGGAACCAATGATTTTCTTTACCGTAAGCTCAAATGGGAGCTCTATTTACACCAGCACTAAACCCATTGGCCCTTCTATAATAAATAGTTCGATAGCTATTTGTTGCCCCACGTTAAAATACAACGTTGGAATAAGTTAGTTACGACTTTAATTTTTATTTTATTTATTTTTTTTTTTTTTTAGGCTTTTAATATAGGTATAGACTGCTTTTTATTCTAGAAATAATTGTTGATGATTCTTATCTAAATGAGAAAATTTTTGAAATTCCTTAAATACACGTTTGATTTAATTTTTAAAAAAAAGTATCCTTTTGTTTGAGTTAATATTCCGCATACTTTTATCATTTGTTTTTAAATTGTGCCTAAAACGGTTATTGATGCAAATGGTATGACAAAACCGGATTATAAGAAATACTTAACCCGATTTTTGATTGAGCAAACAAAACGAATTGAACAATTATTTTTTTGAATTTTTCTCCAAGCCTGTTCATTAGATTTTTTTTCAATGATTTCGCGTTTAAAATTTTCTTAGGATTGGTTCACAATTCGTTTGTTCTTCCCAAGATAAGCAAAATTTAGCAAAATGTTATATTGTGGGCCCAAAAACAATTTTCTGGAAACATGAGTTTTTTTTTAAATTTTATCGAGAAAAATTTCTCCAAATCAGAAATTTTAAATATATATTTTTTAGCTTGTAAACCTAAATAGACTATATTTTTGCCTTCCCGGTGGGCACCGTTAGTTAGCTTACCTTCAATATTTCTTATTCAGTTTATATGTACCCTCTTTCTATAACGAATCTTATTGTGTATAAAAAGACTGTTTTAGAAAAGTTTGAATTTTTAACCAAAACCCAGAATATAAATAAGAAAAGCTTTTGAATTCTACCATCATTTTGAAATATTTGTAATATTTATTTTTATAGTAATATTTATTTCTGTGTTTTGTTCATCAAATCAGTTCTGCTATATGTCTCTTTTGAGCAACCTGATTTGAATTAAACGTAGTTTGATTGAAAGATATATGGTTTGTGTTAGCAAGCAAGCTATCAAGCGATGACTCAAATTAGGATTTTCTAATATTAATCTTCCTAAAAAGAGCTTTGACAATGGATCAGGTTACGCAGCCAAGCTGGCATATATTTATGAATGTATTCAATTTATTTGAAACTAATATGTATTGAAGATCTTTATTGTTATTTTGAAATATTCCTCATTTTTAACTACACATAAAACTTGACCCTAGTTTATCCATTTAAAAAAATTTTAAATATTTAATAATCCATGCTCCAAAAGAGGTCGTCAAAGAAAAAAAAGACGCTGTTTGGATTTTGCCAATAATTTTTTTTTGTTATAGAAAATATTAATTCCGATAGTTTTGGCACATCGGCTGTTTTTTGTATCTTACCAAGCTGGCAACTGGTCCCAAAATGTGTCAGGTTCAATCCACAATCCACTTTTCTATTTCACACGTGAAACTTTTCTGTTCATTCAAAAATACGATATTATATAATCATTTATACAAACTTGCATATTTTGAGCTGGTAATTAATTGTTCGTTTTTTTCTTCTCAAAATCTTACTTTGTTATTGTAATTCTGGAAGCCTTATTTCAATAATTCACCTGGGAAAAATTCTCATTTGATGTGAATGTAAGTCACATCCAAAGGATTAATGATGATGCATGCATTTTTTATTGCTGGGAAATCACGTAACCATTTTAAAACATTTCTGTTCACGTGTTACAAGTTTCTCCATTGAAAAATAATTAATCTCATTGAATAATGTTTATCCTGTTGTGTTTTGAAAGATCCTTTATGTTAGAAAGATCGATCAATTAATACAAAAGTATTGTCATGTAGTGCAATATACTTGATATCATTTTGTGTAGAAAACTACGAGACGTCTATTATTAAATATAAGGTTAATCAAACAATAAAAAGTATATGGCTTAATATATTTACATTTAGTTGTGTTTGTGTTTATGTGACACTTATCTAATATCTCGGATATTTACATAAATAATATGCCATTTATTGATTCAACAATAAAAAGCAAATAACCGAGATTGTTTTTGCATTCCCCAGACAAAAAAGGAGGTAAAAAAGTTTGAACGTGTGGGGAATTTTGAGACATACACCTGAAATTCTTGGTGAAGCCACTAAGTTACTCTGTTGCTCTTATTAAAAATTTACTTATGGAAAATTTACTTTTGGAAAATATTTAAGCTATTGATATTGTTTTCGTAAGGTTATGTTTACATTATAAAATCGATGTTTTCCTTCTTTCTGGGTGCAATTCTCAGATGTTTTCAGCAAAAACTTTCGGTTGGTACCAGGCTTTATTTAATGGTGTATATGAATAAATGCTAAAGCTTGTTTGGGGTTGTTACTACTAACCTATGTGAACTTGATTTTAAAGAAGAATTTTTTTCCTTGCCCTGAAAATAATTTAATGAGACTTTCTTTTCGTTTCAGTACTGCTAAAATGAAATGTCATTACGATGTTTTGTGTGTCGAACCTGATGCAGAAAGTAGCGAAATTAAAAAGGCGTATCGCAAACTTGCTCTACAACTACACCCTGATAAACACCCGGATGAATCTGATAAATACACCTTGTTATTCCATAAGATTCAAGCTGCTTACGAAGTCCTAATTGACCCACAGGAACGAGCCTGGTACGATAAACACAAAGAGTCAATTCTGCGTGGTGTGGGTACCGATTTTATAGACGATAGTGTAGACTTGATGCAATTCTTCGACCCATCAATATATTTTGGTTTCAGTGACTCTCCTACCGGTTTCTACTCTGTGTTTCGAGATGCTTTCAGGAAGATAAGCGAAGAAGATGAGCCTTATTTAGAAGGTGATATAAGTAATTACAACGTACCAGACTTTGGAGATTCTATAAGTGATTATGACAGTGTTGTGAAGCCATTCTATTCATACTGGCTAAGTTATTGTACTAAAAAATCGTTTGTTTGGAAAGAGAAATATGATATTCGTCAAGCACCTAACCGTCCTACGCAGAGGTTAATGGAGAAGGAAAACAAAAAAATACGAGATACGTGTAAAAAACAGCGAAACGAAGATGTGAGAGCTTTAGTTTCTTTTGTCAAAAAGCGTGATAAACGAGTGCAAGCATACAAAAAAGAATTAGAAACGAAACAAGCACAACAGAAAATAAATCTAGACAAGATAATTGAACAAAAAAAGTTAGATCGTAGTAAATTATTAGAAAATTATCAAGAACAAGATTGGATGACATTTGATGTAGATAAACTTGATGATATCGATTCCCATTTTGACAGTGATTTTGGTAAAGTGAAAAATTACTCGTCAGATGCGAGTGATTCCAGCTTCGAAGAACGCATTTACTGTATTGCTTGTGATAAAAAATTCAAAAGTGAAAAAGCGTTAAATAATCACGGAAAATCAAAAAAACATAAAGAAAACGTGAAAATGATTAAAAATGAAATGTCTGAAGATTTTCTTGGTGACGATTTGAAAGTGGATAGGATTAATATTATTGACGAAACAATTTCCAATAATGATGATAATGATAACATCACGCCTTTGCATAGAATAAGTTCGTTAAACCTCCCTGCAAATATTTTAAAGATGGATGTTACTGGTCAGCTAATCAGTGGTGATAAATTTACAGAAAAATCTAACTGTGAAACAAACAATTTAGATAATAAATCTAATTCGTTACTTTTAAATAAAACTACAGTAGAACACCGCGAAAATGCCGCAGAGATTAAGTTGAAAAAGAAGAAAAAGTTTAGAACAGAGGATTATGGGGAAAGCGATAATAGTAGCGATGATTCTGATTTGGTAGATAAAGTTGATTTAGAACATAATATTGACATGGACGAGTGGGTAGCTAAAAGCGAAGCTATGCCGGGACCCTTATCAAAAGATTCATTGGCGTTACCACGTCGAAAGAGCAGGAAAGCAGAATTACGTGACAATACTGAAAGGATTCGAAGTACGCAACTCGATATTAATGGTCAGGTCTTTCTAGGTTCCAGCTCTATCACCGATTCAATAAGAATATCAAAAAATCAACGGCCGTCGAAAGCTGAACGTAAAAAGTTGAGACAAAAGTTATTGAATGAAGTAAACCCATCAAACGATTCCGTTTTTGATGTATACGCAGAAGATAGTAACAGTAGTGACAATGGCAGTGAAGTTATGAAAAAAGATGTAACCGATGATGCGGAACTCGGAAATCTTCAAAGGACGGTTCTTCTTGATTCTGTTCGGTATAATAAAGACAAAATGGAACACCACGGAAAGAATAAATTGCTTTATAAACCGACAAGTGCTTCACAAATAGAAAATCATTCTACAGAAAACAATACAAATAAATCTGCTGAAAAAAAGCCTAGACGTAATTCTAGAAAAAATCGTCAGGCAGACTCAAATGAGGAAGTGTTAATATGTGAGGTATGTGGGCATGAATTTCCAACAAGGAATAAACTGTTTACACACATTAAAGATATGGGACATGCTGTTTTGAAGGAGTCTGTCCAATCCCAAATTACCAAAAAAGGAAACGGAAAGAAGAAATAGAATATAGATAATTATATAT
>JAUZNK010031178.1:0-18785 GCA_035046665.1 Euphysa ruthae
AGGCTTCATCATTAAATAACTTATTTGCCTTGATTTTTCCCAGAAAATAATGAAATTCAAGGCTTAGATAAATATAGATAATTTATTAATTAGGATGTCAGCCAATGTCCCTCTTACATAAAAAAACAATATACACTTATTCTAAATTGTGAATGTCACGCGGTAAGAAAACACAACATAAAGCTCGTAAATATACAAAATGTTAGAAATGCTGTAAAAAGTTGTTGTAAAAAAATTTTTTTTTCGCTAAATGTTTCAGCATACGAGGTCCTCAATTTGTATATAAAGCCATCTTGCTTTTCTCACAATATATTCTTTTGTCGTCTTCCACCGTGGTATTTTTGGCCTGTTTTTCATATCTTCCCGATACCTAGCCATATCCTTCAAAGAAACGCCTAAGTCATTAATTTTGATATATTTAAAGTTGATTCCATACATCTTTGAATATTGGCTAGTTAGTGCTAAAATTTCTTCTCCATGCCTGTACAACATAGCATCTGTCTTCTGCTTGAGACGTACCAACATCGCTGAATATTCGGTTTTAAAATCTTTGAGTAGATCACGAAGTTCCTGTTGAAATGCCACTTTTTTTTCTAAACAATAAAAATAAATAACTCATTTATAACACAGTTAGTACGGGTCGTACTATAAACAATATTTCATGTCATCAATTTGAAAAACTTGTCTTCTTTCAATTTTAAAAATAGCGCTATTTAATTCATCATTTTATTACTTAAAGATTCGGATAAAGAAAAAAAAAACCACTTAAGGTTAGACCACAAAGGATCATACATCTTAATGTCATGATTTCAATGCTTATCTGCTTTTATTCGTAGCATTATTTGCTAATAATGGTGGTATATAAAAGATAAATTTGATAGGTTTTGAAAGATCTTTTTGGATGCGAAATGATAACTATAACTATAATTTATTTATTTTGAAATTTTTACTTGCATATGCAGTAATTCAATTAAAATCTTTAAAGGAATTTAAGGGTATTTATAAGAAAAATGAGATTTATTGGAAAAATCATCTTTTTTAAAAACACTGGCATTACTTCCACGAGTTTAACTTCACTGGGAAGTTTGCAACTAAGAAAGAAAATAAAGCAGTCTCTTAAGAGTTTCACCAAATTCATGTTGGACTTAATAATAACCGGTTATTTGGGGTATCCATATAATACCATGGTTCTTCTTCACCCTTGTATAAAACAAATTAGTTAAAATAAATTAGACAATAGTTGAAACATTGTTTCTTTGTGTTTGTAACAAATTTTAGTGAAGGTTTAATTTTGTTAGGAAGCTTGTTAAATACGTCAGCAGAACAAACTTTAATTAACAAATATTGGTAGGGTCTTTTTTTTTCTCATTTGAGCAAGATCGAAGACTTCTTTGAAGAGCTTTATATTTTAATGTCAGATATGATGACCAATCTTGAAGTTGGGTGGTAATTTTGCGATGGAGAGTTCTAAAGGTACTTTTTTATACAGCCAGTTAAATTTAACAACTCGCATGCCTGATAATTACATAGCCAGCTATTGCATTTACTTATTTCTTGTAATCGCTATTGAAAAAATAGAGCCCACTATTGGGACAGCCTCGGGAGTCGCAAATATAAAAAGACAAATATAATGGAATGAAACCTTTAAACTATTTGGTAGAGAAATTAAAGGAAAACCTGGCGCTCATGCAAAAATTTACTAAACAATTTGAGTTAGAAGGGATAAATACAATCCTAAAGTTAATTACTTTAAGCAATTTAAAATTTGAGCTATAATCTCTAAGTTTAAGAAAAATCTACCAAAAAATTTAATTTGTGAAGAATTTAAGAATAATTTAATTAAAAGAGTCTGGGGAAAAACTAACATGGGAATTAAGTCAAGATAAATTTTGGTATAAAATACAGAGGATTAAATAAATCCTGTTCACCTGTATCGGTTAAAATTCTATTTTTCTTCTTTCTAAGTCTAATCCTCCTGATGCATTCATATATTCCACCAACAATCCACAGGACCACCAATGCAGCAGCAAGTCCTTTGATCACCTTTTGATAAAGAGGTGCTTTGAAACTTATGATTTCATAATCAATTTTAATCATAACAGGTTTAGATGAATTTGAGACAACCTTTGCTACTTCCTAAAAAAAAAGAAAAAAAAAAGAAATCTAAAATAACCTATGCACCAATAACACCTATATATATTAATGTTAAAACGAAATAATTTTCTTAATTTGAAACTTTTAATTGATAAAATTTATTTTTTTGATATTCAAACTGAATGTATATAAGATACCAATTCCACAACCGCCCAAGAAAAATTTTGTGGTTCAACCCTCCTTATAGTAAATCAGTTTCAATATATGTCGCGAATACTTTTCTCCACCTATTAGACAAACACTTTCCCCACACTCATAAATATCATAAAATATTCAACCGTAACAATACAAAGGTTAGCTATAGCAGTATGCCAAACGTTAAATCAATAATCAACACCCATAATAAGAAAACCATCAATTTACCAACACAAACTGAAAACAAAAATACCCACCAATGCAACTGTAGCGATAAGTCAAAATGTCCAATGGATCAAAAATGTCTCACGAAGAACATCATTTACAAAGCAGCTATCTCATCAGATTTAAACCCACATGATAAAAAAATTTACTTTCGTATATGCAAAACCACCTTTAAGTTACGCTAAGCCAATCATAAAAGATTGTTTACAACTGAAAAATACAAAAATTCAACAGAACTATCTAAAGAATATTGGAAAATTTTAGAATCTAGCGCGCAACCCAAAATAAAGTGGAAAATAGTAAAGTCTTGTGCCCCATACAATCCCGCTAGGAGAAGATTTAATCTATGTGCCTCAGAAAAATTAGAGATCTTGTTGTACAACAACGCCAATTTATTAAATAACCAGTCAGAATTGGTATTTTCGTGCCGTCATAAAAATAGATGCATGCTTAAAAATTTCGACAGCAAAGATTACTTTGACGTCAAAATGTATACGCAACAAGTTTTATAGTTTATTTGTAATGTATTTTTTTATTTTTTGTATATTATTTCACTGAAGGTTGGCTGTGAGGCCATGAAGCTATTAATATGAAATTGTAGTTATACATTTTTCTACCGATTTGATTATTACGCTCTTGAAACAAATCAAGCATTTACTTATGAAGAAGTAACCTGAATCAAAAAAAAAAATATATATATATATATTGCGTTTGCAGTGCTCTGAAATATACTTTGATCAGGACGGTTACTCAAAGTTTAACAACGTTTATAAAATTTGCTTGTAACTGTTATGTGTCAATATAAATCAAAACCCTAACTTACTTTACTTACATTGCTTACTTTCCTTACTTTACATTACTTACTTTACTATACTTACTTTAAATTACTTACTTACTTTAACTTTACTTACTTTACTTTGCTTACTTACTTATTTTACTTTGCTTACTTACTTACTTACTCACTCACTCATTTATTTACTTACTTACCCGCTGGTTTGCTTGCTTGCTTAATTACTTACTTACTTACACCGCAAATTCAAAACTTGCACCTTGCCAACTTGTGGTTTTAAATTTCAGGAAATATAAGATGTGTAAAATAGGTTTTCAATGGAATCATATGTCCTGGAAAATAATTGTTAATGTGTTTAATAAAAGGTATTAATAAAAAAAAAAGTAAATTAAAATCCAAGTCACGTTATTAGAGGTAATATATCCAAGTAATTAATGTGCCAACCTTGGGTTAATTAAACAAAAGCAGATATATCTTACCTTCTTTAGGCCTTCTACAGCATCTTCAATCAAATTACCACGATTTTTGATTTCTTTTTCCATACATTTCTTTAAATGTTGGGTAGTTCCAGTAAAAATTCCTGAGTATTAAAATCAATAGTTAGGCATAAGTATTAATTGAGAATGAGAGAATAAGACAGCTATAAACAAGGTTTAAAAAAAAAACAACTCTAGTTGGTATAAAATTATTTAAAAAATAAATATCAAAGTTTAAAAATTAAACCCATATAAAGAAAAATATTTAATTTTTTGGGCATTTTTGAGCAATAATTTCTGAATCGTCCAAAAGTTTTGATCTTTACATATGATTTTAGCCTGCAAACACTATTCATATGATTTCCTTTACAGGATTTAATGGAAATGAATAAGTAGATGAAGCTGTATATGTTGGGGTTTATGTGGTGTCATATGACGTCTTCTGGCTCTGATGGTAAAGATAGAATATTTAAAACCTCTTCAACGATGAATATCGAAAATTATATAATTAAAAGAGAAAGAGTTATTAGGAATAAATATTGATGAGAATCTTTCATGGAATGATCCATTAAAACGATCTGTACAAAAATGTTAAAAAGCATTGGAATATTATACAAAACACGTGAATCACTTGATCATGGTTGTACGCAAGAATAATTAGTGCATTTCATACAGTTTGAAATAATAAGAACAGTTTAAAAACAACTTTAATGAAAAATATGATTTTAAGAACCTGCAAGAGAAGAAAAATTCTAACAAAAGAAATTTTGAAATAAATGTTAACTTAATTGTATGAACTTAACACTTTTTCTAATTTTTCTAATCGCACTTTTTAAAAATAAATTTTTGTGGTATAAAATATAAATCTAATTAATTTTCTCTTCTTGTTTGGAAATAATTTAATCATTATTTTTTACACCAAATAAATATTTCCACATTTCTATTTTTATTTTAAAGTCGTGAAATGGTTTAAAAATTATCCAATGTTTAAATACTAAGTTATCAGTACTGTGTTATCATCACTAAGTAAAACAGAGAAAAAAAATCAGATTTCTAATTTTTTATCTCTTAAATAACAACTCAAGACTCTAGACGAAGCATAAATCGAAATTCAGTCTACATAATAAAACATTATCTGTAATATAAATGCTTTAGACAGAGCAACAGTTCATGAAAATTTGAATCAGGAAAAAAAAATGTAATTAAGAAGAAAGAACAAAAGTAATAAAAAAAAAAAAAAAAAAATCAAATGTCAAAATTAACGAAAGAAAAAAAACTCAAGAAGATGGACAAAAAAAAGAAAAAAACTGAAGCTTATGCAGAGATTTTCGCAAACAGTGAAAATGGCTTTAAAATAAATTGCGTAATAGGGAGGTATTTGAATACATCAGAAAGAAATTGGTTGTTGCTCCACACAAAAAAAAGAAGACAACTATACGTTCAAACAAATGCAAATGGATTCAAAGTGTTTTCAGAAAACACCACAAAGCAACATTAAAAGCTGAATAAGCAAAAAACAAAAAGATTTCCATTTAGAGTTTAGAAGCAGAAAAAATACATAGGTTAAAGCTAGTAAAATTTTTTGCTATGAAACAAAATGAATAGGTTAAAACTAGTAAAATTTTTTTGCTATGGAAGAAAATACATAGGTTGAAGCTAGTAAAACTACTTTGCTATGGAACAAAATACATAGGTTGAAACAAGTAAATTTTTTTGCTATGGAACATAATACATTGGTTGAAGCTAGTAAAACTATTTTACTATGGAACAAAATACATAGGTGGAAGCTAGTAAAATTTTTTGCTATGGAAGAAAATACATAGTTTAAAACTAGTAAAATTTTTTTGCTATGGAACAAAATACATAGGTTGAAGCTAGTAAAACTATTTTGCTATTGTAGAAAATACATAGGTTGAAGCTAGTAAATTTTTTTTTCTATGGAACAAAATACATAGGTTGAAGCTAGTGAAATTTTTTGCTATGGAAGAAAATACATAGGTTGAAGCTAGTAAAATTTTTTGCTATGGAAGAAAATACACTGCTAAAACATCAAGCACACTCCATACAACAAACAGCAATTACCAACTTTGCAAAAAGCTACTTCTGTTTAAGGCAAAAAAGGGTTAAGTTGGGTTCTATTTTCAGTGAATGGTTAGATATTATTATTGGTGTTCCTAAGGGTTCTATACTTGGACCTCTTTTATTTAATATTTTTATAAATGACATGTTCTTTTTTGTACTAGATTGTGACATTTGTAATTTTGCAGACGACAATGCCCTTTATGCTTGTACTTGATACTTCTCTAGACAAGGTCCTTTCTAGACTTAAAAATGATGTCGCTAGATTACAACAATGGTTCTATTTTAACTCGATGGCAGTTAACCCTGCATAGTTCCAAATAATGTTTCTTTCACAGTTTGATGTTCACAGTTTTCACAGTGTTGATATATTTAATAAGAAGATTGATGTAAAACAAGAAGTTATGCTTCTTGGAATTAATATTGATTATAAATTGAATTTTTCAACTCATATTCAAAATTTGTGTTTGCAAGTCAATGCTTGATTAGAATTCGGAAGCATATAAGTGTTACTCAAACGTGAATCCATGTATATAGTTATGTTTTAAGTTTATTTTTTGTACTGTTCATTGATCTGGATGTTTTGTAAGAAAACTGACTACAATGTGATCCACAGGGTACAAAAACGAGCACTTAGAACAGTTCATCAGAACTTTTCATTAACTTATGCTGAGCTACTTACCCAAGAAAACACAATCAGCGTTTATACAAAGCATCTCCATTCTCTAATGATCGAAACCTGCAAGTCGGCCATTAGGTTAAATCCAGAATTAAATGTGGGAAAACTTTGAAATAAAGAATGTACCATATATTTTGCGAAATAGATGTATTTTAAAACTTCCCCCAGCGAGAACAACCACGTACAGAACTAACTCTCTGTTATTTAAAGCATGTTTTCCTTGGAACAATGCACCTAACGATATTAAACAGTGTGAGTCTTTGTCTTATTTTAAAAAATCACTTTTAAAATTGAACTGTTCTGTATGTTCTTGCAGTATTTGTTGTTAATTATTACTACTTTATTTATGTTTATAAAAACCAAAAAAAATATTTAGTTGGTTTGGATTAGTGTTGCTATATTGTACTTATTTACAACTATGTATGCACTAAGGTAAAATAAATTAAAGATAAAAAAAATGCTTTGTTCCTCGGCAAGAACAAAAGTCTACTAAGAGTTATACAGTGTATAGCACACAATAAGTTTCAAACGCCAGCTGCTCTTTCACTTTACTAAATACCATTCCTGAGCTAGGAAGAAAAAAAACCAATAAAACACTTATATTTTTATACTGTAAAACTTTTCTTAAAACAAAAAATGTATGAATAAAGATTAAAAATTTAAATTTGTTTTGTTTAAATGCCTTTTTCAATGGTCCATTTAAAGTCAGTTTAAAATTTTCATTGAAATTTTGTTTTATTCTATACTCTTGTAATGGGCTTCTTTAAAAACTTAAAGGGCTTAAATTAAGTTTCCATCTAGGTTGAGATGCAATTTATAAGTTGTGCAAGTTAACTTCAGGTTAATTAGTTACTTAAAATTTTATAATAGACATCCAGTTTTAAAAACAAAACCCTCTATTCAACTCCTGTGAGCATTTTCACTAAATCTTGGGAAAACACTGTCCTCAATCACTACTAATGATACTTCTTCAATGCTACACTTAGAACTTTTTAGCTAGTTGTAAAATTGAATTTTATGGTATATCGTAAACATGTAGTGAAATAAAAAATATTGTTTTTAATTAAAAGCATATTTCAGTTTAAAATGAATGACTTAATACAATGTTTTGATTTAACTTACTGTTCATAAAACACCTATTCTTGTTTAAAGACATGGAATTAAATATTAAAACAATAGATGTTTAAGAACATTCAAATGGAATGTTTATAATTCTTTTCTTTGACGTTTAAACAAAATTCTCTGTGGACAGTATTGAAATTAATTTTGATTTGGTTTTGATATGGTAACTAACAACAAAGATATCATATCTTATTTTTTATATTGAATTATTCTCTACTGTTCAAATACTATTAACAAAGAAATGGCACAAATTTTGGCCTGGATTTTGGCTATTCTCTATAGAAAATTTTTCACGTTTCAGCCAAATGAGCTCCAGTTGCAAAGCTCGCTAAGCTCACATTTTTGCTTTCGCAATATCAAATTAAAGATAAAAATTTTTTTACAAAGTACATAACTAAAAACTTACCCCCAATCTCTGCTTCATTGGAAGGGAAAGATTTTGATACTGCGATGCCAGCTAAATTTAGCCGTGGAAGGTATGCTTGGACAGTGTACTGGTCAATAACAGCAAATTTTATTTTTTTTGCTTCAAGAGATCTGATAATAGATTCCGTTTTGTTGTAACCTAAGTAACAAAATGACTGTAAAACAAACCAAAAACAACCATTTGGTGACCAATAAATCAAGAAAGCAAAGAAGGATTCAAAACATAAGACTTTTGTGACAATGCTAATCTCTGTCAAACAAAATTAGCTACCTTTACGAAAACTTTATTTTTTCAAGAAGCAAAGAAGTTGTTTATGGTTCCTGATATTTTTTTCCTTTTTTTTTTTAATTTTTTCATAAGTGTAACAGTGGTAAAAAAGCAAATTTATGAAAAAATTTTTATTTGATAAATTTTTATATTAAAATGAGATTCTGAATAAAAATCGCAAAAATAGTGCCTTTATACTTATCTTACCAGAATTGAATGTTATGCCTTGCTTTTTTAACCAATTATACTCAGATGATCCCTCTTTTACAGCAATCTAAACAATACATCAATTGTTAATGAAGATTTATTGCTGAATTTTAAATCAGGTGAGCCTTTTATTACAGCAAATTAACAAATAATCAGAAAAATTTTGTTTTATTGCTCTATGAAATTTGCTGGAATGCCACTTTTGGACTCTAATTAGACAACCAGCCAAAGAGGATAGGGGATTTTATACTCAGATACGGAAGGGCTGCAGGTCCTTGTGGTGCCTCAAAAGCGGTTTTCATCAAATCTGGTGGACTAGGCGTTTTATACTTAAGGTATGGAAGAGCCATAGGCCTTCATGGCGCATTCTTGGTGGTTTTTAGTCCGGTTTGGGGTGTGTGTGGTGGCGGGCATGAACAAGGGAGGGTTATACTGCAAAGTAGGAGGACCTACAGCCCTTGTGGCCCCTTTTCCGGGTAAATGGGAGGTTTTATATTATGAAAGAGCCATAGGCCCTTGTGGCCCCTTCCTCGCGTAGATATATAATTGGTAATTGTAAATCTTCCTAAAGACAGTTTCGCGTAGATATATAATTGGTAATTGTGAATCTACCTAAGGCCAGTTTCGCATAGATATTATAATTGGTAATTGTAAATTTACAACCCACACTGTACGGAGCTCTGAGACCCTGGTTATTTTTATTGAGAGGTGCAACAGATCAGGTTATACCAAACGATGAAGGCAGATGATGCCCATGGTTGAAAGTGAATACCTTAAAACTATGTCACAAAAAATATTTCAACATATATTGTGGTACACATCAATAGCAGATAAGTCTTGTCTTTAGTCCCATGTAAATTATGTGGTGTAGGTACTAAATCCGCAACTTTGCTTTGTCAGCCATGTGGTTCTAATCGCGCTGCTCAAAAATTGATGACTTTGCCTTTGCGTTGTGTTAACTGGTTCAAATATCTATTTAGAGACCTGTCTGACTAGGGTATATCAGTATATATATATACCCACCATGGATGAGGAACAAACGATGGATGAATACATCGAGAAATTGCTACATGCTGAGTCTGAAACCTTTACGGATGAAGACATCGAGCAAATACTTGCTGAGTATTTGGCCCTCACAGATGTCATTAAAACATCATTGAAAAGCCTATTCCAGAATCTGTTCAGAAAAGGTTGTTGAAGTCTCTCCAGCCTTCTGCATTCATAAAATACATCCTTGATCAGCCCATCCCAGAGGCTATAGAGAGAAGGCTGTTAAAGCCTCTCCAACCTTCTGCATTTAAGCCACATGTAAAGAATGAAAAAACCCACCTGCAACTTGTATAATAGGCTCTAGTTGTCAATAATGCTCCAGTGCTCCAGAGCTCTACCCAGATGGGAGTAACATCATGAAAGGAAACACGATCGTCTGGAAAGAGATCGAGGAACGTGTCGGTAGGTAGCAAGATGGTCAAACATCACGAACGAGGCCGAGGTGTATTGGGTCTAGTTTGAGAAGACCTTAGGGTAAACATAAACATAGTCTTGGAATTGCTAGAGTTTCTGGATCTAGAAGAACATTACAAACTATTCACTGTTGTAGGTCAATCAGCTAAAGAACCCCTAGTCCGAGTGACCGAGGAAGAAGGTGTGTCTAACCACCGCATTAAGAGGGAGACTGCTGTTCGCGGGAATCAGGTCAGCTCCGGCACTCTTCATGGCATCGATCAGCACATTTGGGAAAAGGGTTTTATATTGGTTATGAGTTTAGGCCGATTCCCCTACAGCAGGGCAAACCAGGGCCGATGTTGGAACCAGAAAAGGACAGCTACGTCATCAACCAAATTCAGGACAAGATGAGCTGAGCAGGTAGTTGTTTCAAGCCCAAGCACCGGCAGATACTAGAATGCTTTCACAAGAAGCTCGCAAATACAGGTTGCTCACATGAAAACATGTTTGCCCCTGAGACTTCCCTCAAGGTTAAGTTGATTGCTGTCGATGATCATGGTAACAATCTGTGGGACAGTGGGCTTTACAAGAGTCGCAAAAATGTCTTTGTACCCGGTCCTAATAAACATGCCCAAATCAAACATGTCCACTTACTGAACAGTATTACCGAATAGGCCTTCTCTGAACTTTATTTCTCAAACGACAAGGAAAGAATTTGGATTACTGCAAATCACCATTGTACAGGGAATGAGGATGATAATGATGGCATTCGCAGTCAGGGTCATGCCCTCAACTACCTGACTCTGGCTGTGTGACCAGGCTCTTGTGGGGAGCGATAGTTCACTATGGAAATCACTATCTGCATCCAGAGCGATTTACATAGTATTCACAGAGGAAACTGGAGCAGACCCTTGGGCTGAGCCTGACAAAGAGCTAAAAGCTCTTCAGCTAGAAGTCGAATACTACAAAGCCAACCACTCTATAGGTGGTGCTACAGTCTATCGTTTCTAAAAATGGCTCAATAGGAAAGAGATAAGGACGATCCTTATGAAATGCAGAGACGTTTGGAAGTTGGCTCAGGTCGAGTCTAAAGTATGGAACAGCTAAAATGCCACATCAGGAACAGACGAACTTTAACATTTTCATATGTAAGCAGTCTAGCATGCAAAGTTTCTTTCATGGGAGGGGTTGATGTGATGGATCTTGCGCATGAGTATGGGTTCCCAGCAATGATGCATCAAGCAAAGTAGAGGGTGTACCACTTAGCGAAGTCCTCAACCTAACTGGTGTAATTCAGCTCTCTGCATGGGTGTTTGATTCAAACACCTACCCATATACCATCGGTCGCAGGGAAGAGCATCTGCGTGAAAACCAGGGCCGGATCACAACTCCAGAACTCAGAGACTTACTAAATTACGGGGATATGATAGAAGTCACTGCCCACAAGGTCATCTATAGCATTGGCACTGAAATCAGCATAAAATTTCCACTCAGACTTGGCTGTCCGGTTCATTGGAAAATTAGGCATGATGACGAGTCAAGTATTATTATCCATGAACACAATGAAACTGCTTACCTCTGTAAAGTTCTAGGAGGAAAAGATCAGCTCTTGCACTTTGAGAAAGCCAAAGAAATCCACTACATCAAGTAAGGATGGCAAAACAAGGTTTCGGTGGTTTCATATATGGGTATTCGTCCTTGCATACACCAATGTTGCGCTCCGAAAGATACTGAGAAGAGGACCCACTTATTGAGGACAATTCTAAGTATTCTAGGTATCCAAGACATGGACAATAGTGACACAAGCAACCCGGATACAAGGGTATCCTGAGGCTGCATCTTGAACAATTGAACATGCTGGGCAGCTTGAATTGCAAGTAAGTGAGGCTGTCCCACTTCTTTCTGATCTCACGACGGCTACTGCGACGCATATGTATTTGACTGGTCAGGGTAGAAGCGATAAGACGGAGTGGATCGTGAAAACCTTTACCAGGCATAAACTGGTTATACTCAATCCAGAAAATGACCAGACAGGGTCATACTAAGACAACCACCGTCTTGGCTTGGAATCCCATCAAGTTCAAACCATCCATTGTTACCACTGCATGAACCCCACTAAGCCAATGGAAGAGTAAGACCCTATTTCCCTAGGTCATCGACTTGACAATCTTGCTGAGATAAATCCATGCCATGAAAACACAGGCACCACCTATAAATGCTAGCCTGAGGAGCCAAGCACAAGCGAGATTATGTACTGAAAAGGGCCCCAGCATCCCTCCATCTAATGTTATAAATAGCCAAGAACATGTTTAATGGTAAGCCTAGTATTCCAGTAATACACCAAAGCAAACTGAAGATAGAGAGACTTATTCGAGGTGGGGGCCATGACGCTACCTGGACTTGGAAGCTCTACAGTAGTGAAGACTCCTAGAAAGTGAGGAATGTTTTATGTGGCCCAATTTTCAAGCTGCGTGGTTATTGACATACCAATATGAAGTTAAAAGTTAAATACTACGATGCATGGCTACCTCTAAGACTGCAAATATTTGTGACGGGATAAGCAGGTGCTTGTGCGAAGGTGCCGGCAATTGACAACAATCCTCTATGAGTGAGGCTCCAATATGCACCTTGCAATCTATCGGCCGTTAAATCAAACGAGTAAATAATGGTGCCTCGAACATAGCTGACGAGGTCAAACTCACAGAATCGGGTGTGCAGCGGTAAGTCCGGCACGTCCAAGATTTATGAGGTTTTCCTTGGTGGATACTGTTTGAGGCGCAGCCTTCAATCTCTTTTTTAGGGGATCCTTCGTGATGAGAGCCACTGAGACGGCTTGCTAAGCCATTGGCAGAGCAACCTTGGCAACCCCTTTCATTACAGGGACTGTCATACTCTTGATACTACCCTAAAGATTTTCAAAAAAGCCTGTGCCTCCTTGCAAATAATGAGGCAATGTTCCGCCTGTTTGGTAATAGCAATGAAGAGAGTGGCGGCTTTTTGTATCAGAAGTAAACTTTACTGGGACTCTTATTTTATTTTGTGAATGCCAATTCGAATACTTAGGTCATATTGGTTGTCTAAGCTCTTGCCGTGTGTATCTCTAACATCCACTGATTGATTGGAATGGGCATGTGTTCAACTGATGAGCTTCAGTCAGGTCCACTAGCTCTCCAGTCGATTATTGACTGGCATCCCCTAGTTGGTTTGCATGACTTTCTTTGTGGGAAGAACCAGTAGGTTGTTCTTCTCTGTAACATTATACCAGGTGTATGGTATGGTAGCGCTGATTAGAAACACCTCCTAATATCCCAGAAACAAGAGCGTCTCAGCCAGCTTGACTGAGGTATTTTCCTGTGCCGCGTTGTCCTGGTAAAACAGAGTGATCTATATTTGGCAGATCAATGAAAGTCGATGCCATTTTTACGTATCCTAGTATAGTCTAGTTTCTAAGAGAAGTGATTCAGTTCTCTGCTTGTTTCACCTTCTCACGCTGGGCTCTAAATTCCCTTACTTGGTATAAAACGTCCCATGCCTTGTCATGACCTCTTTGCTCAGCATGGTCCATGGCTTGGTTTAGCAGCTTAATGCCACTTCCCTGTTGCTGTGTTTTGTCATCATTATCTCTCATGGCCACGTGCTCACCAAGTTTTTCAGCCAGCACATCAACTGAGTCTTCTTCATCAGATGATAATAGTTCAAAACTTGTCTGTCTTTTTGTTGGTGGTATCGAAAAGGCTTCCCCCTGCCGCTGAAGCATTTTACTGAGTTCAAAATATCCAGGTGGAACCTGCCTTTTGAAACTCACGAGCCCTTAACGAGATAGCTGAGAGCTCTCATGAAGTTGATATCTTTTGGGTAACCATCGATTTCAATTTTACCACGCTCGTTAGATCTAACACCGCTATGTAACTTAAGACGTATATCGGCAAGCCTCTCCATTTCAAGTGTGGTAAGTGATGGAACTAAGACCTGCCATGCTATATCGTAACCTTCAGGTCTATTGCTTAATGCTTATTTTTCTTGCACTGTCGGCTTCTTTCCTTAAAGTTTGAGCATCTGAAGTGGGCTAATAGAATTGTCTCCACCTAGTGCAGCCAATTCCTCTTCTTGGGGTGCTTGACGCTGAATCAACTTTTACACCTTTTTTCATTTATCCTGGGCAAGCTCATGGCAAAGTATTGCCTTGTCCTGCTTATTCTTGAGATCGTCTATGTTTGGTTGAGTTGGATGCACTTGTGTGTGTGATTCGGCAAACTTGTTAATTGCTGCTTCCACTCCTCCTACTCAGCTAACAGTCACAATATGAAGCGCTCTACATTCTCATTGTGGATGATCTGATAGAAGAGGCATCTCTTGCAACCATTGGAGGTATTTCTCAAAATAAGGATGGCTTATTGATCTCTCCATTGATGCTTCTATGGGACAGCTCAGCTAGAGGCTACGACAGGGCAATATTGAAGGACTCTGGAGAAAAACTATGTCCTGTACATCACCACATCATAGGATGGTTGGAATAAGTTTGCTATGTTCATCCCTGCAACTCTCCCAAAGGAGGGTCACTGGAGGACAAAAATCAAAGGCAAAATGGCTCTGAGTTTGAGACAAGAGATCACATCGATATGTCAAGATTGGTGAGATGATCAGAGGTCAAGAATGGGAGCTGAGCAGTATTTATGCGGCCGAATGACCATATTAACGAAATGGTTATTGTAGGATCGACATGGAAAAAATAGATAGATACCCACAGCTATACCATACACTAAACGAAAACGTGCCCAATTCTGAGGAAGACTATCAATTGACAGAGGTAGCCAAACTTAAGGAACAGTTAAAGGCCAAGATTGACTCCCTTGAAAGCCTTGTGAACAAATATACTCAGGTCATCAATGTTATTGATGGTGTTGATGTCAGGGTTACTGTGATAGGCACCATTCTGGGTGGTGTTGGAAGGGGCCTCTTAGTGACCGTGATCACAGCAGTCATTCCAATTATCATTATAGATGTTGCTACCGGGTGCGGTCTCGTGAGTGCTGGAACGAAGCTTGGCACTAGTCACCAAAGATTAAAACTTCAAAAACATGACCAGATTCTTGCAGAAAGCAAGCTCAATTCAATTGCAGATCAAAGCTAAAGTAAACAAATTTTTGGCAGAATTTAACAATAAAATATAAACTTTCTAAAGTCATTTATAAATTAAATGAAACTAACACATGCATATGCAATTTCATGTGTGAGTGTGTATCAGGGAAGAAATAAACAGTAGATATGCATTTGTAATAACTAAAAATATATGTGCAAAATATGAATCATCTACCTTCTACTTTTTAACATTGCTCTCTTCAAAAATGAACGAATAAAAAATGTATTAAAAGCCTATAACTGTAGTAGAATTAAAAAAAGCATTAATATGCAAACCCATTACCACCTGAATAGGTCCATACTTATTATATATTGGGAAATTGCAACTGGTATAATTTTAATAGAAAGAAATTAATAAATAATTACTGCCTTAGATGGAAATTTAGCAGATAACGAAGCAACCGATGCCGCAGAAAGCGCTGATGTTAAATTTCCTATACATATCCCTGTAACTACCAAACCAAGAAGAGTCCAAAATATAATGTAAACTTTCCCGCTAGTAGTTAAGGGAACTTTGTCACCATACCTATAAGACAAGGACATTAATTTGATTATCTCTCGAAACAATCACTTAATGAATAATGGATCCTTAAAAACTAATTTGTTCATAAAAACCTATATAATAAAAATTAGCAAAAAAATATCCATAAAAAAAATGAACAAAAATGAAACAACATCTCAAAGCAAAAGAAATAATAAACTTTCTGCAAAACTTATGCATAGATATAAGATAAAGGTCTTTGAGCAAGAAATTTTGCCAGGTGTAAATGGGCAATAAAAAAACTTCCAAAACTTCTGAAAAATTAAAAAGATAAAAAAGTCATTTTTGAACTGGTGTAGGTGTGAGAAAAATTTCAAAATGATCGACAAGCCAAAACCATAGATATCATAAATTATAGATAGCATTTCTGCCAAAAAATATTTCTTCATACATAGCAAAAATAATTTTTTTAAATCTGACAAATTTTTGGACTAGACCCTGAGCTAATTAAATTTTTATAACTTTTAAAATATCATATTATTTTGGCATCATCAGATTCCTTGAGAAAACTTGAGAAATCAATTTCAGATAAAATTTAAAGCGTATGATTTGGAAAAAAATTTGCAATAAAAATAAAAAAACCAAGTCCAATATAAAAAGTGGCAAGACAGTATTATTAAGACACGAAAGTTGATAGTTTCAGCCAAATAGGAAATTTCTTAATTCTTTAACTTCACACAAAACTTAAAAATATTCCTTTTAGCCCAAGTCACTAGAACGGAAAATTTTGTAAGTTTTCTTTCAATGCTAATCTAATTGCATAACAGCTGCAAAACAAATAAAAAAAAAAATATTTAGGCAAAAATCTTGAATAGTAATCATAAAGACCATGTGAAATTAGCTTTTAGCTATATTTTATAACTTTTAAGACAATCCACAATCACTGAAAAGGTTATTTTCACATTAAAGCTGTTCTTAGGCAAAAAATTTTGTAAACATGATACAAATTTGTAAAATACAAACTTACCCAACTGTAGTACTAGTCATTACAGCAAGATAAAATCCTTCACATATAGCAAACAAGGAATAACAATGATCACGTTGTTCAGCGGTATGTGGTTCCTATAACATTTTTTACCATGTTTATTTGAAGAAAATTTTATGTGATGCATACATCCCCAGCCATTTAAGCAAATTTGAAAATGTCATAAAAGATTTTGGTATAAACATACTTTATTAGCATATGATAAATTCAAATTTCTGTCCAACTCAGATACCATTATACATTAAAACAAGTGTCTAGTTGGAATTTTTGATTATTAATTTACTGCTAAGTAAAAAATTTGTTTTGAAAGTCAGCAACATAACATATCTAACTATATTTAATATAATAATATAAATAATACATCACACAACTGTGATGTCATCACAAGTCTTGTTTTAAACTATCCCAAAACTTCAAATGCTTATAACTCAAGAACAGTTTGTGCTGTTTTGGTGAAATAAAAAGCATTCTTAAATATTTAAGCAACTTTTTAAATAGAGCTCAATATGTCAAAACACCTTAGAATCCCTTTAAGCCTGCTACCAATCCAAACCAGTTTTTTTTGTCAAGATAATTTAACCTTAATTCTGTAGCAATAGAAACACCAAAAAATACCCCAGCTTTTGTTTTGAATGAGTTTACCAACATGAAATTATTCAAAGTGAATAAATATATTATGAAATCGAATGTGCATGTAATGATATATTAATAACAATAAAGTGCTCCTCAGCTATGTAATAAAAACAAAGCTTTCTAACATTAATAAAATCAAATGTATAATAGCTATAAAATTACTATAAAAATACAATTTTATTGAAAAAAGTATTTCCAACATCTTGTTATTTTAGAAAAGATTAGCAATTGATCAGTATATGTTTTTATAAAAAATGTAAGTAATTAATTAAGAAACAAGACAAATGGACCAGCAGACACTATAATCAAACAAAAATTCAAAATTTATACCTAGAAGTCATTTATCTTATTAACAAAATATTTCAGAAAGTGATTGGCCCCAGAAAATATTGACAAATAATCGTAATCTACTCTTCCTTATGCAAAATTTAAAAAAGTAAAAAAGTAAAAGAAAATTTTGAGAACAATTTAAAAATTAAATTATTTAAACCTAACACTGAAAAAAGAGATTATTTCCAAATTATAAAATAACAAAACTTTTAAGCATAGATTATATATATATATATATGGTAAATTATGTCATTTGAAATGTTAGATTACTTAATCAAATAAACTAAATCCATTACCAACCTGACAGGGTTCTCTGACAGATTTTTCCGTAATAAATCTTAAAGTGTTAGCATTAGGTTAGACCCCGTACCCCATCCAAGCACTCCATATGAAAAAAGAAAGAGCAAAAACTTGTAGGTTATTCTATAAATATATCTTTGAGTTGCGTATTTTTTTTGCTGTTAAACTTCAATAAAGAAGGCCTTATTTGCTGTAATAAATGAAGTACCTTATATAAAAATAATATAATAAAAAAAAATAATTAACAGGTCAAGCAAAAATTCAGCATGATTAAGGAGTGTAACCAAATTCACCTCAAAATTTATTATCAATTATAGCAAACCAAATTACACAACAATGCTACACTAACTTTTTTGAATATTTCTAAAGGAAATTAATTTGTCAACTTCATGATAAAAAATTTTACTGCTATAATGGTGCAAATATGATAAGAACAAATTAAATTCGAAAAATTGTGAAGATTCATAATGCTAGACATGAACTGGTTATTATTATACACAGTAAATTCCAAGTAAAAGTTATCTTTAGCTTCATATTCAAGGCATTTTAAGATAATTTATTTAATTTTTTTTATCACCTTTCACACTGACTTTTATTTTTAAAAGAAGATCATGCATGACTCATCACTTATTGAACCTTAAAACAAAAATTAAGAAAAAATTTATAAATTTTTTTTTCTGTGCAAGTCATAAAAAAATATCAAATATACAAAAAAGAAAATACTCACAACTAAAAAGAAAAGTGCACCAAAAGCACAGTTAATAGCTACATAAAGTATAAACACAAACATAGCTTCAAAAACATTAATGAGGAAAGCTAGTTCGTTTATTTCAAGCTTTTTTTCTGGCGT
>JAUZNK010031189.1:0-18783 GCA_035046665.1 Euphysa ruthae
TGTATATACATTATTTTTCATAATTTTAGTGGGTTTTAAATTTTTATTTCTTGATTATAAGTTTTTTATAATCTTTGATATTTTTTCATTTCCTTCACTGTAGAGGTAGAATGAAATTTTACTTAAAGAATAACTAATGGGTTGATGAAACATCAAAATGTTTTTTTTTTTCTGTTAAAAAAAAATGTAAAAATTTCCTTACGCCTTTTATTTACGTACTCGTTATAAACTTAGCAAGCAAACTTGTTGTGAAAGATCAACTCACATAACCAATAGTTTAAAAAGAAAGGGGCTGATTAATTTGATGAAATAATGGCATTTCAGCCTATTAAATAATTATTTTATTACTGTAAACACTTATTATTTGGAAAATAAATGGAGGCAAAAAATGATTAATGTTTGAGTCGAATTTTATAATTATTTTTAAATATTACGCATATTTAAATATTACGCATATTTAATGGTAATCCAAGGTTACAGCAAAAGTGAAAAATTTCAAATTTTCAAAACTTCTAAGAATATTCTTGGAAATGCATTAATTGCACAAAAGAGACCAAAAAGCTATGGATAAATATTTAATAATAATAAATGTTGGAGTCTGATTTTTAACAAAACTAATGATTCATTAATACAATTTCCCAGGAGAGTATGCTTCTTGGCATCTTTTACATAGCATTTCAATAAGGGGTCTCACGTTATGAAGCCTCTCCCTATTCTCATCCTGTGGGTCAAAATTTTTATCCTCGTTATTATTGAAACGTAAGAGTTGTATGTTCAATTGAAAACGGTTACGTATCATTACTTTTGAATATAGAAGTGGTAAATAATTCATCATTTACCCAATACATTTCAACATTTGGTTTGTGAGCTTTTCCCATAGGTCAGATAAAAACAATAAAACTTTTAATTTTCTCTACGGTAACCGATTTCCACATTTCAACATAGTAAAAACCAATAATTTTTTCCATTTCCGAAATATACTTAAGTTTTTTCTTAGACATATTTCAAATAAATTCAAAGCTCAATAAATTTAGATAGAAAAATGGTTTTTTGAAACGGTTTTCGGCATGGTGTGCCAAAAATGTCATATTTATTGCCATTTAAGCAAAAACAACAATATTTTAATGCCCGGAAAAAGCGATTGATCTTATCACCCCCATTGTGGGGGACTGGGAAAAGTTACGGTTCTCTATCACCATTTTCTATCATTATGGTGGGTAACTTGTAGTAAAAGGGTTAAAGATCTAGATGTTTGTAGCAATCTGTTTTATATAAGTGTACTATGCATATCAACTAGCGAATATTGGAAAAGTTCCACATGGATCAAAAATGCATTTATTCAAATGCTTTAAAAGATATTCTTTAATTCTGTGGTATGGTTGTTATTTTAGCTTCCAGGAAATATTGGGATATGTTTACCAAAACAATGTACATACACTGATATTGTTGGAGTATTAAAGTTTGCTAATAACTGTAAGTTTGTCCCATTACATATAGTTTAATATTAGTGCAATACTATTGATCTTCAATTTTCTTTGTTTTCATGCTATCTAGCGTAGCTAAATTTTTCTCAAAAAGAAATTTTAATAGGTTGTATTTTTCTTCTTATGCCAATATAGTCACAACATTATTATTTTAATACCTAGTTATATATTGAAATAAATCTGACATTTTAATAATTTTTTTGGCTCTCGCTCTCTGGCTTCAGTCAAACAAAAAATTTGTTTTTTGAAACTGTTTAATACTTTTGCTCTAAGAAAGAAAATAGTCAGATTTAGATGGAAGCTTAGGTATTTGAATTACTTGGGAACTCGTATGACATCCATAGGTCAATGAAGATACTAAAGAAAGGCGTTACAAAACGTCACATGCACAAATTGATTATATTTTTACTCATTAAAAAGAAGCATTTTTAACGAAAGATTTATCTATTTTATTTCAATGCAGTAAATTTTTCTATGGAGCTAAATTTGTGTTTTTTTTTTTATATATAAAAGGTTAACATGCTAATAGCATAGTTTCAAATGTTCCAGTTAAATATCAGCATTAAGAATGTGTTTCATTACCAAGAAAGTTAAAAATCTTTCAAATCGAATAAATCAAATTTTATTTAAACATTAGAAAATACACTGTTAGTGTTGAAAATTTCAAAGCTCTCTTGCCTACAAAAAAAAGATTTAAAGCTGTTTTTCCACTATATTACTATTTCGTTTTTGAAATTTACTATTTGAATTTAAACAGAAAGTATATGTGATTTTAAAGCAACAAATTTTGCATACCTTTTGCGGAGCTCTTTATGTGGGAATATAGAAATATAAATTCTAAGAATATTAATTTTCGGATTTGGGCTTCAACCAGGTTGAAAGAATCATGCCCAGAAAAAATCAGAATTTTTGGTGGTTTCATAACATGCTGATAATCTGATGTTAAAAATAAAGAATACAAGAATATATTACGAGAAGCTAGTGTAACTAAATCGGTCTATATTTATACATGTTTTTTACAATCATTTTGGCTTGCATATAAAAAAAATAACTCTCTTTGATTAATTTTTTTTTAATTATAATGTGTTTGTTTTTTATGTGAAAGCATTAATTATTTTTTAAAGGCTTTTCTTTTTTTTTTTTTTTTTTTTTTAATCATTTTTATTGATTTTACTTTCCATTAGTTCTTGCATCTCTATAATAAAAAAAGAAAAAACAACAAATAAACTTAGATTTTATTTAGTTTTTGAGAGTTCTAATTTACAGGACCAGTCTTAATTTCTCGGGACTTTTAACTAATGACTTAGATTTAATAGACTTACTTTGTTCAATAATGTAATTTCTGGACAACCCATAGTTATAACAATAAAAAATAAAGCCAGTATAAATAATACAAAACTGATTGTCGTCTTTTTATTGCAGAAAATCTTTGGACATGTGAAATTTTAAGTGATAAAATTAATTTTCTTACTGAATTAGATACCTAGATGATGCAGGTTAGTTTGCGGTAGTGGTTAGTTTGTGAAAAGAAAAATTATAATTAGTTTTAAGAGTGGGAAATTATTATTTTAATATCTTTTTAAGGTCTTTATAAAATAAGGCAAACCTAAAGTTGATCTTGAAAAACAGATTATCCCTAGGATATAATTTAACAAATTTCAAATAAGAATTATTCCCATGAATCAAAACAACATTTGACTATGGATGTAGAATAGAACGAAAATTAATTATAAAGTTGTTTAAATCTTCTTATTTTTTATCGATTTTTAAGCCACTAATAATTATTTTGAGAGTCTTATTTCTTTATAAAACCAGGTTTTTTAGTCCCATTCTAACACATCACGTAATTTTATTCAATTGTATGTTTTCTTTAGTGAAGTAATAGTATTAATGGTAATAGAAATATTTTTGATTTTGAACGAGGTCTTTTCTAAATGGTCAAGATTTCAACTTCACGAAAGGCCAAATAGCATAATTTTTTATGGCTACGGCCTTAATGAACTCCGTTTTTTACAGCCGCTATCTTCAAACTCACATTCATATTATGACGATCATAGATAATATTTTGCTATTTTGTTTTTTTTTTTTGTAAAAATGGAAGAGAAATGAAATTTTCAGATAGATTAAGAAGATTTTTTGATTGTGATATATTAATATAAATATCAGAAGACGTACATTCATCTCTTAGAATTTCATCTATATTGATATCGTTTATGTCCTAGATTTCTTCCTCTTCTTCATCATTAGAATCCTCTAATTCAATTAATGAATTATTTTTTTCATTTTTTGCCTTCCATCCAATCGTATTCATCATATTTTTGTTTGCAATTCACCATTCTTATGTTAACAGCAAGCTGACTCTATGCTCATAACAAGCACTAAAAAATCTATGTTCAAATCGCACTGTTATGACATTTTCCATTTTCCAATGTTATGACATTTTCCATTCTTTCGTTTTAAAGAGATAGATGACCGTCAGTGAAGATTCACAGTAAAGAAAAAACTATTGATCTCTTCTATTGAAGCTGACATAGCAATTGAAATTTTCACAACATTTAATCTATTTATAGTTGTATATTTCATCTCAAGGTTCTGCTTTAGTTTTCCAGTATCAGTGAAGTTTTTGGAAATGTGCTTTATTATGTATACACGTATAAAATAGCACATATAATTCCAAAAACATTCACATCTCTTTGGCTGATGAAAAAACTTTCCACTCTTTACATGGATATATTGGTTTTGAAGTTTGTTCTATAGATTTATACCATTGATAAATATTATGTTTGAAAATTAATTTTTTCTTTAAAATTTAGATAGGTATGTGTGGAAGCACCGAAAGTAACGAGTTGGAAGCTGAGCAATATTTAAAAATATGAAGAAAACTTAAGTGGTGAACAGAAACAATATAGGGTTTCGAAAGTGCTACTTTAATTAATTGGTTATTATGCTGTCGGTTTTTCAAATTTTTTTGAGGTCTCTGTGTTGCAGGCCACTCTAAATTTAGTTAAGTTTAAATCTACTTTAAATCAAGTTAGTATGACACATTCGTAGCATGCAACTCTACACATGGCTGCTAGGATTAGGTCTCTTTTGAGAACGATGTTTTTAAAAGACTTTTAGGATGATATTTGAAACACTTCTACATTCTCACTTTTGATCACATTTTCAAATATGATCACTTTACTTTAGAGGCTAAATTAACTCAGTACTCAAAAACATTCATATTAGACATTAACTTAATCCCTATATTAACTCACTACTTGTTTTTCAACTGATGAGCTTTTTTTTACTCTTTTAGTTTCTAGTTTCATAGTATATCCTGGTATACTAAGTTTTAAGTATAAAACTAGAGCTATGTTACTCTAAAAACCTTTGAAAAAAAAATAGACAGTTATTATTATTATTCGTTATTCGTTATAGTTTGATGAAAATTTTTTACAGCAGAGTTTTATAAAAACAACTTTTATGTAGTAGTAGCTTAACTGTCATTGGAAAAGTTTAAGTAACATAAATTGTTCTTTTTTGTTTTGCTAGACTCTAACTTTAACTCTAACCTAGACTTTAAGTCTCTGGACTCTGGGCAATCTCTGGCACATCAATGAATTTAAATTTTTTTAGCTCTGTGTATCAAAAACTATCTAATGTAAAAGTTTTTTATTGTTTTTTAGTCACAAAGGATGTATTAACCTTTCAACCGTATGCTATACTTGATGCTCCAGTAGAATACAAGACGGGAGCTATAATCACACTGTGAGTTATATTTTGCTTGTTTTACAACACCAATTTTAAGTTATAGCTATTTAGTATTATTTTAAAAAAAAATTATATTCATAACTGGATTTTGAAAAGGTTGATTTTTTGAAAAAAGTCCTGGTTTTGAAGAACTGGCCTTAAATATTACCAAACATCTTATTTTTGGGATTGTTTTAAAAACGTTATTAAAGCCTGCTCATTAACTTTTGTTTTTTTTTTAAGTTCTGTGTAAATTAGGTTCTTATGATTTCAGGCCCTAAAAGTTCAGACGTTTTGTTGGGTACAGGCTCCAAAAATTTGGACGTTTTAACGGGTTACAGGCCTCGGAAGTTCACAAAGTGGAATTTTTCTCAAAAAGTGACATTTTCAATGTAATATTTTTTACATTTATAAATCTAATTTCTAAACATTTTCGCCATTTTAAAATAGGGCCAAATATAGGTCACTAGGCGATTTTAGTGTGCATATTATTATCTATTATCCGTACGGTTACTGGTCAAAACTCTTTCTGTTTGGTACTGGGCCTGCATAGTGTAGTTTTATGGTGTAAAAATAACAATAAGTTTTATAAAAATGTTAATACTTGAAAAAAAAAATTTGTGAAGTTAAACTAGTTCTACAAATTTCCATAAAAAAACCCCTACAAAAAAATGATTACAAAAAAAAGAATTTAATAACGTACTTGTTTTCCTAAAATATTTTTTCCTAAAATTTATTTAGAATTATAAATGTTATAAATGTTTTAGAAACTATATGCTGGTTCAATTAATGAAAATTTTTTCTTGTTTTATTGCAGAACATCTTTTACTAGGATAGTAGTTGAACCTTGGTTGAACATTTTATATGAACTGTTTAGTTATTTTGGGTAAAGTACATTTTATTTTCAGAGTCCTATTTGTAACTTGACTAACATTAGTACACACATTGGAGGAAAAAAAGCCTTTTTCATTAGTAGTTACAACAGTCTTTCAATTGCACAAAGGGTAGTTGGGAGGAAGATTTTAGATTTTAATCTTTTCCTTGTTAGCAATTAAGCCTGCTGGTCATAATTTCTAGATATTCATTTACTCTGAATAATATTTTATCAAATGTATCATGGCAGTCATAAACTGTAGTTGCCATCAACAATGTTATAAATGTTACATTTCTCAAAAGACGATAAAGAATCATTAATAGAAGTATTAATAGATAAACTTATTGAGCTTTTTTGCTTAACAACTGTTAAGATATCTCTATAAAAGTTTTAAAATTATATTCTTTACTAACTTAGTAAAAAGTAATTTGTGTGAGAAACAGTCATAGGATGTGATGTATCCGTAACTACAGCTCCTGCTTTACTTCTTTATTTGCTAATGTATGCTTTCAAGAAAATTCAATATCAAGTGTTATGTACGACTGTTTTGATGAAATCCAAGAAATCTCTGAAAATTAACATTTTTTAACTACAAGTTAGGACAATCACATCCTACATCAAAAGACTTTTTTTTGGCACATTGTTTTAGCTCAGCTTTAAGTGGATTTTTTTTTGTGTGTTATGGATTGTTTTTAAAGTTAAACATCACTGGTAAAAGTTTTGACTAAAAATCTAGATTAGAAACTGAGTTTAAGACTTACATTTTAGATTTCAGGAACTTATATGAATTCGTTTTTTCTTACAGTGTCATTTCCTTATTTTTGGTTGTGCTTTGTCTTTTGGGCACTCTTTTGGATTGCTTCAAAAATTGTTTTACACCTGTGAGTGTTAAAGTGGACAGTGAGCTAGATAATGAAATGAGCTTAGGTGAAAACGTTAGAAACAAGGAAACAGAAAGATTAAATGGACCTCAAATAAATGGTAAAAATTTGTTTATTTGTTATAATTATAACAATATAGCGTTTATAATAAATATATGATCACAACATTACTTATTTTTATATCGATTTATAATGTATTAGTATTAGCTTAAGAACCTACATAATTGCTCGAGTCTACTCAGAAGCTTTTAATATCCCTTTGTTAAATTCCACCCATATTCCAAAAAATCAAATAAAATAACATAAAGTTTTAACCTGTTTTGATATAGCTCATACCTAAATTATTTCCACACTTACAGTTCCTGTAAAGTAAAAATTTAGAATTACTCTCATAAAAGCCAAATGCTATCATAAATTGATAATTGACTTATATTTTGATTTTCTTACTATAAATTATATTTTTTAAATATTATAATTTATTTTATATATTTATATTTATAATATATTTAATTATATCTTAAAGTTGTGGAATGGAATAATTTTGATTGGATATTGTTAATGGTAAAGCACTTACAGAGTTAAAGAATTGTGTTCTTTGTGCTCCATTATTCTTGTTAATTTATAACTAAAAGTATTTAATATTTCCTTTACAACTAGCAAGAATAAAAAATTCTAATGTAATTATTTTTCCAGAAAATGTTCTGGAATTTCAAAATTTAAGAGGATTTTTATTATTAATATTACATAATCACTGTGTTTATTTATTTTTTTAGTTTCATATTTATTCTTCATTTTTGTTCTTTAGAGCACATTGCATTGAAGTTTTTTTGCTGTTTTTCAATGAAGAAAAATATCCCATTGGTATTATCCACCAGGTCACCTAAAGGCGCAATTGAATCACTGAATGGTATTCGCTTCCTCAGTTTAACCTGGGTCATCCTGGGTCACATGTACTTTCTGCCATTTATTATGGGATCACTCGGTAGTATTTTTTTGTTGTTTTTGCATTCGTTTCTCTCAACCGTAGCTCTAACAATCCCACAATTTTTTATGCCTATTGCTAGTTGTTTATATATTTGATATTGGACTCAAATGCAGAATACCTTCGCTTGAATGACCAGCAACTTAAGTAGCATTGGATTCTAATCATCATGGTCACCAAAATACCAAATATTCTGGGGAATAATGTAAATTTAATACTAAATTGATATAAATTTTAATACTTAGAGTAAATATTTCAAAAACGAATATTTTGTGCATCAGAATATTTGGCCATTATGCTTTTTACTCTTTTGCCATTTGAAAGGCTATTTTCCATGGAAAATCTAATGAATGTTTAAGTGAATGACAAGCTCATTTGCAGTCGTGCTAAATTCATAATTAGCACAAAGGTGATAATTAATGATAATTAGCACAAAGGTGATAATTAAATTTCAAGGTACTGGTATTAACGATGGTAAATACTAAATATATGTGAAAAAATGTATAAAAATATTTAGAAGTTAAACATTTTAGTTTATCAATGTTTTTGGTTGATATGTAACCTGATGTTGTTAGGGTTGTTTTTCCCTGATTAGAAAATAGAAAATATTAGTAGCAGTAACTGCCATTGACACTCACATGAAAGAGGATATAGGCATGTCTTCTTTCCTTTAGATCATTTCGCCCTGTTTAAATTTTCAATCATTATTTTTTGTACCCATAATTAGAAAAAATTGTAGCATTGTAATGGCGATAAAGGCTCATCTTCTTTGCAGATTAGGGGCGTAGTTTAAATATTTTATCCCATTTATTCATCAATTTTTTAATAACTTAGTAATTTTGTTTAATTCCCATCTATGTATTTACCCTTTGAAGGGAAGATTTACACAGTTTGATAAGATTGTGCATTTCATGGTAAAAGCATGAAACTTTGTGCAATTGACTTTTATCATAATAGAACTTATTTAAGATATGGAAGCAATAAAAAAGTTCATAATGGCAGAAAAATTGATGACAGCATTTTTATTCATATTTCTATTAGGTTGTAGCTTTGTGTTTCTTGTTTCTTTTTGTCATTCAGTTTCTAAAAGATATTAGGAAGACTACTGGAAAAAAAACTATTAAAGGTAATTTTTTCATAAGGTTTATATTATTATATCTGTGCTTGATTGAAATTTCAAACTCATCGGATGTGCAATTAAAATGCTACAATAATCTGATGAGGTCAGTATTTTTTTGACCTGTAAACTATTTTTCTGTTTAGTTCAATTTAACCCTTCACAAATCAGTTTGAAATGCATTTCAATGAGTTTTCTCTTAACAGTTAGGATCAGCGCACTTAAACTGCACAGACTCGTCAAAAGACAAGAAGGTAAAATGATGGTGTTGACAATAAATCTTCTAAAAATAAAAACTTGATATAGTTCTGGTGGAGCAACGTTTAACAATTCTAGTTGTTTTTTCCTTGGTGGTAAAGAATCCAAGTTCTATCAGGTGACAACGTTTGCTCTTGAGAAAAAGGTAAAGGACAGTGCGCTGATATTAGAGGACACTGATTTGTTAGCAAAACTCAGTGTTGGTGATTTAGTATCCCAAGCAGTTTACAATAATAAATATTTGATCTCATTTTATTATCAAGCTGAAAAACTGAAATTAGTTTCAAATATTAACAATGAAGATCTTTAAAATCAAGGCATTACTTTAGCAGAGTTAGTTTCATATATTTAAGATACCAAGGTGTCATCTACAACTGAAGGTCCAAACTTAGTGAAATCTATAGCGAGAGGTTAGCACAACTTGGGTTCGAAGTTTTTGGTTGAATTTATTCAACACATTTTAAATATAGACTATTTATTAAAATTCCCACATTGCAAGCCCACAAGCAAGGACGTAATGTTTTACTTGCTTTTGAGGATGATAAAGGAAATGCAGTTAGAAATATACAAAAAAAGGATTTTGATGAAGAAACAATCACTTTTCAAAAACAGCCACAATTTTACGTTGTCACATGATGTAGTCAGGATTTTTTCTTGTTTGAAAATTTGGAGCAAGCGTTCAAAAAGATTCAGTATCTTGTATCTATGATAGTCTTGTATATATATAGTCTTGTATCTATGATACAAGAAGTAAACATTGAAATGAATCCAAAAAATTTACAGGAAACTCAAACAGCTTCACATCTACTTACGTATAACAGCACCTTTAGATAAGTCAATAGAGAATCGTCATCAGTAAATCATGTGCGCTTATGAGAAGTTTCACTTCCTGTTTGCACTGGAATATTACTGCATTCAAAACACAAAGGAAAAGACTGATTGATAAATTTTTTCAGTAAGGGTTATCAATTCCATAACAACGAGTTATCAGATTATCCAAACATTTAGGAACTCAAGTATTATCAAGTTTTGAGAAGAGAAATTTTGTATACCCAACTAACTTGGAAAAAACATTGTTTACAACAGCAGCTGTAGATAATATCCGTCATCAAAAACCGCTAGTGACTCTGTCCACAGTGCAGCAATATCCTTATTTCATTACCCTTCTTTACACGTTATGCATCACTTGAAGAATATCGTAATATTCCAGCAATAGTTATACCAAAGTATGATGGCAAGTATTCCCCTGAGTAAGTAAGTAAGTAAGTAAGTATTTATTCACTATCAATAAAAATTTTACAAAATAAATGTTAAAAACGTCGTTTTAAAAAAAAAAAAAAAAAGAAAATTTTACTGCATACCACAATATTTAAAAAAAACAGGTATTGATGTAATGGAGTGATCAAACAGTAATGGAGTAATCAAAGAGTAATGGAGTGATCAAACAAAATATGGAGTTATAAGAGGCATTACATTCATTACATACATACAAAACAGGTTTGTGATTATCAATTAGGTTGTTTGCATAATTTGGTCACGGTGTGCTTTTAATTTTATCCTATATGATTAATAAAAGATTTCTTCATTTTACAGTTTTTTTAGCTTATTTTTTCAGTTGGCTCTATCATGTTGGAACAGAATGTCAAAACGAGGACTCGGTCTGTATTATTATCACTTGGCTGCACACCATGCTAACAAAAATAGAAATGACGATAACGCTAATACTGCTAGTATTCAAAAAATAAGCACATTCCCAACCATGATGAAGCTGTAACTTTGTTAAAACACCAGTCACTATTCCTTCTTGCTAAGAAGGTTCAATGGAGATAGCCAAAAAATTGATGGATAAGTTTTTAATAATGTTTGGGGAATTGCACTTTGAATTGGCAGCCTTAGAAGGATGAGGAAAATGGTTAGATAGTATTGGATTGTTGCGTTAGTACATGCAGAAATTATATCAAGTTGGACAGCAGATTTTTTCTGAAACCCTCACACATCACTATCACACAACATGCCAGCCAAGCATTTGACCATATAAATTGTGCATGGTGGTTGTTGGTGTATATCTGTGACATGACTAAGTTATAATTGGTTCATCCAAGAATTGTACAAATTTTCAGGGAAGTTAAATTCATGGTCAAAAATTTTTCATAGACCATGCTCATGAACAAAACAATAAAACCTTAAGTGGATATGGAGGATTTATGAGGTCTAACAGAAAACAGTGCACACCTTTTAAAATGAATGGTTTCAGATTCAGAAATAGATAATCGATATTATGAAAGGAAGAGAGCTTGAGTTCTATGACAATTGACAATAGACACCACAAATAAACAAAGAGTAACAAAGAGTACTGGAAATAACTTTAAGAAACAATTTTAAAAACTTTGTGAGCTATTTGTACAGTTATGTGTATTCAAGTTTGAAAAATGGATGTATGTAACTTCTTTGCTCACAAAAACCAAAATTTCCCACATCCATTTGACAACATGGAAAATTGAAATCACATATAAAGTTCAACCTTTTACCTTGAAGTGAAAAATTAATTACCATACCAAGACCACAACAACTCAAAGCTACAAAAGTTCAATTTGAACTTATAGATGAGGCAGCTTTAGTTAACGTAATAAAACCACTACCTAATTCAAACAATATGTTTGAAATAAAAAAAAAACATATATACAAAAAATTTAGTGATTTTATAGTGTTATGTTTCATGAATTGACATCATCTGGGATGAGTATAAGATTGACAGTTTAAAATCAATGACTCGTTAAAAGAGAGGAAGAGGTAATAGAAGAAGAGTTTCATCAGACACAAAAATCCCAGCTAACTGGAATCGAATTCTTTGCATAGACGAAAATAAGGAAGAGTTCTTTGCCTATATTGCTGAAGAATTGACAAAAATCATACGCAAAATCTTCAAAATTTCAACTTATGGTCTAGATGCATTGTGCAATCACTCTGTTGAACAGTTATAAAATCTTACAAATTAAAATCATGAGGAAGCAGACACAGAAATTTCAAGGATGCATATTTAAAAGACTACAAATCTATACTTATACTGTTATGCCCTTATGTGGTAATTTAGCAATAATTTTGCTGAACTATATTCCATTAAATGAACTTTGGATTCATTTTAGTGTTAGAAGAATGGAATATATATTCCTGCATACAAGATATATTAAGAATTAAGTGAAGAAGAATTGGTGATTTTACCTCTTTTTCATGATTTAACTGATGCGACCAAACTTTTTCTTTTGCTACTAGAAGTAAAAAATCTGTATGATATACTGGGAAAATGCATCCAAAGCTTACAGGCAGGATGTCTTGAGACAATGGCTATTCCAACAACTGAGAACAAGCCATGCTTGTTATTGAAAGTTTTCCTACGATAAAACTAACGTGTGTTCTGCCGTATTCAAAAAAAGATTTCATTAGAAGGAAAAGGAGACTAATTGGATCTTTGCCACCTAAAACTAGCAGCATTTCAAGGATCCTATGTTGATCAACTAAAGCTTTTCATAATTTATCTTCACCTTCCCAATGGGGATGGGGGCGTAATAAAGACAAAAAATATTTGGGAATCTCAATCTTACCATCTACTTCAAATGCATGGAAAGAACTAGGTAAATGCCAATGTAAGCCTAATGTTGGTTGTCGATGTAAATTCAAATGTATAAAAGCTAATTTGATGTCCACTGATTTATCCAAATGCGGAGGACATTGTGATACTGGATAGTTTAGTAAGATTTGCAAATTTAGTAGGACATTACTTATCTGTTAGAAATTTGAGTTTGCTTGGATTTTGGATCCAAATATCTGCCATTTTAAATTCTTTTTAATGAGTTTTGATTCCTTTCTTCTAGTACTCTTAATAGTCTTTCAGAGTGAAAAAATCGTCCATATCTTAAATTATTTCTATTATCATAAAAGTCATTTGTACCACGTTCCAGGGTTTTAACATAAAGTTCACAGTTTTTACCACTTTCTCTGTGTTAAAGTAGTTTTGAAGAATCATCAAATTATTTGTTATCAATGAAAATATATGGCAGTATTATTAGACTAGGTAATATGATTAGTGTCCCAAACATTAACTCCAATGCATGTCTGACAATTTAAGGACATTACTGGGACGCTTGTCTTTTATACTCTACTTGTAGCGTTGAACAAACGCTTGTGTTTGATACTTCCTTGGACAAATTTTTTTTAACTCCTGTTCAAAAAGCGTTTAACAGAAGTTATTTATGTGTCGAGTTTGAAGACTTATTTGATTGCTTGAAAGGTGAACCACCAAGTGTCATTGTGAAATACCTATTAATTTTTAGTCTTTTTAAAGCATCAAACAAGTGTCGTTATTCATACGCGCCACTTAACCCTTTTTTTTGGATTTTTATGACACAACATATGGAATTAAATTCACATCACAAAAACCTTTGCTGGAATTAAACTTGTGGATTTATTGCGGCTTCTTGTTTTTCTTAGCATGACATCATGAATTGTTGAACAATGACACTTGTTTGACACTTTAAAATGACTACAAATGAATAGGAATAGTTACAGTACATGTTTTACATCGACACTTTTTCGGCGCCTTTGAAACACTCAAAATATTGGCAGTAACATAAGTCGTCAACCTCGACGTCTCATCAAAATTTAACGCTAGTGAAAACTTGTTTCAAAGAAGCATTAAGCACAAATGCTTGTTTGACGTTTCATGGACGGAATTAAAGACTTGCTTCCTAGAAACGTCAATTATCGACACATAAAGGACACTAGAGTGTCTTTAAAACGTTGGTTATATATCAAAATTATCGTTTGGAATGCTTATCATCTTACTAGTGTTAATATTATGGGTTGTTTTCTGTGATGAAACTATTCATTATTTATTTTTTTAATTCTTGTTGCTCGCGTAACATTTTTATAGATTAAACTCAGAGCATATTTTGAATTATTTTGAATTTAAAATGATTTTAGTTTTTGTGCTAGCTCATACAATGCAGGTCTGTACAAATTCTGACATCAAAGTTTCTGTATCAGCTAGATTGCATTCGCTTATTTTTTATTAAAACTTTAATTCTAAACAGCATTTTTAATTTACGTGGGATAATTAATGTGTTGCTTTTTTAATAATCATATTTTGATTCTAACGTTTAGACAATCCAGTATCAGCTATGGCGATAATTCATGATTTCAGCTTCCAAGCAATTGCAAATGCCTTTGTCTCTGTTGACAGCTTCTTTTTTTTAAGGTAAATTTATTTAAGGGCTGTTCTAGGAAAATAATTTGGGTGTCAATAGCCATAAAAATAATTTTTTGACTCCACACAGCTGAGATTTGGGGATGCGCTGTAAATCAGTATTAAATCGTAAGGCTGGCCCAGCAGTATCAAGCAAATAATCATATCAGACAATTGATAAATAGAATTGCACTCACTTGAAGGGGAGAGTGGTAATTGACCATAAATTCTAAAAATCTGTAGATTTTCTTCAAGCTTGGATTATAGAAATGTTTTTTAAAATCATGATAGTAATTGGATAATCTATTTGTAAATATTGTAAATATTTGTAAATATTTGTAAATATTTGTAAATTTCGTCCCTTAGAATTATAGCAATTAATAATCAGTTTAATGTAAATCGTGATAATTTATTTATTTATTTTATGTTTCACCTGAAAATATTTATAACGTAATATTTAGTTTAAAAAAAAGTTGTGGTACAATCTCTTTTAAAACATACTACGTTTTGTGCCCCCTGTTTGGCAGACTGTGTGAACAGATCTTTAAACAATAAAACTTTTCCATCTAAACTAAAATATGCAGATATTGTCCATTGTTTATAAAAAAATATGATGCATTTGATAAGGGGAATTACCGCCCTATTAGTGTATCACCTGTTCATCAAAAGCACATGAAAAAATAATTTCCAAGCAAGTTTGTTCATTGGCTTTACCCTACTTATTAGTTACCTTTGGGTTAGAAATCAGTTGGTTAAAATATCTTTTGTGTTTAGTAATTGTATTTGGAACACCCCAGGGTTCTATATTAGGACCTCTAATATTTAATATTTTTGTTAGCGATATATTCTAACCTAAAAACAGAAATCTGTAGTTTTCCTGATGATAATATTATAAATATGTTGGCGAAATTTCTTTTGAAAACTTGATCATAACAACTCTATCATTGCCTACCCAGGGAAATTCCAGCTTATCATTCTAAGGAATAACAGTTCCTGAAACCTACTCTATTTTTATTTCTGATTAAGAGATTTCTTGTTGTAAAGATTTTATACTGTTAATTGTTACTGTTGATAGCCATTTAAACTTTCTTATCATAAAGTGAGTTCGCTATAGAGTAAACAATAAGTTTAAACAACAGCGTTTTTTTGAGAATTAAGCATGCTTTGAGTATATGTGAAGTAATTTTAAATGCCTATATTTCGCCTTATTTTTTGTTCTGTCTATAAATATGGATTTTTAGCAAAAAGTCTAGTCTAGTACGTATTGAAAAGGCACATAAGCGTACACTGAGACTTGTTTATAATGACTGCATATTGAGTCTTTCAGAACTTCTGAAGATGGATAATAGTTGTAGTATTTGTAATAGACACCTTGAGCTATTAGTTGTTGAGGTTTATTAACACTTAACCAGTAGAATCCAAAATTCCTTTGGAGTATTTTCGATCGCAATGTTAAGCCTAATGATCTTTGAACTTCATGTTTTGTTAAACTTCCATTTGCTTGCACTGTTACTTATGGCACAAATTCCCAGCAATTTAAAGCTAGTTTACTGTGGGACACCCTTCTTGATGATATTAAAAACAGTGCAAGTGTTCTCATTTTTAAACAAATGTTAAACTCTGAAAATGTTAAATTTCTTTGCAGTTCTATTATTTCCATCAATGGTCTTTGAACTCAAGATTTCTTGGAAATATGATTGAAATTTTTACATAGCTAAGAAGAAGTGACATGTTTTAAGCATTGATTAAATTGAAATTGGAAGTTATTTTCACAACATATTATACTGAAAGAGTAGACTGTCAATTTTCTTACTAAGGGTGAAGTGCTATGAAAACAAAAGAAATTTGTTCATATGTTTTATTGTATATTTTAACTGTTTTCTCGACATTTCCCTTAAAAATTCTCTCAGGAATGATTGCATACATATTTGCAGAAATCAATTGAGTTAATGCTTAGATACTATTGATCCAATTTCAGATATAAACATGAGATATGTAGACTTCCAAAAAAATAACAAATAATATATCATGTGATGATAATGTAATCTCCCTCACATTTTGTAATCCTTATTTTCAAAATAAATTTTTACCTTTAACTTTTTTGATAGATTTTTTTTTTCAAAGATATAAAAAATGGCGTCGAGAAAATACATCCTTTTAGAAGTAATAGGGGGAGTCTTTAGCTATGGATTGGAATCAGATGAGGGGGAAGAGATTGATAATATTTTTAGTATGATGTTCCAAACAATGTTGCCAAGTAACTAAGTATAATAATGAAGATGATGAGATTATAGAAATCATAAAATTATCATGAAGAATAAGTTGATTTTGATGATTTTACCACAAAGAAAATGATTATAAAAATGATCTGTGAGTCAATTGTACTTTTAAGAATCATGGGATCATGATGATGATGATGATATGAAACAGAAATGAGATGGAGCCTTGCTGGCTTCTCAGTGAAAAGATGAAAATAGTTAACGTTTTATTTTATCTTCAATTTTCTATTAAAGTTTGATTTGTAGTTTGGAGGTAAATGGGGAGCAGTTGAGGTAAAACAATGTCCGTCCATAAATATAACATGTTTATGAACCGTCTAATCGTTTGATCAAATGTTAAATACTAACAACGCCTTACAAAGCTGCGTGATTTGGCAGAAAACACTTTTTTTTTTCACATGATAGAAATTGCTTTATCAATAGTTATTTTATTTCAACTTCAAAGATTAAATATATATTATATATTATTTATAGTTTATTTCAAGACAGTGTCATAAATGCGCAAAATAATCCAGGCTTCTTTTTTTTCAAAAAAAATGTGAAACAAGTATGCAAAAGTCCTTTGTAAACCAGGAACTATCCAAGAATACAATTTAACATATTAATTTTTATTATCTTGATATATTATTTTTATATCATCTGTTGTATTTTTTTTTTAAATACATAAAATAGTGATTTATTTTTCTTCTTTATTTGAAAGTTCTTTTTATTTCTCATAGCTACAGTAAATAATAATTATTCTATAGAGTTCAATTCATGCGGAAATAATTAAATAATATATATAATATATATAATTGATGAAAAAATAGATGTTTCTAACTCTCCGTTTCAAAGAAGTTGTCATATTTACAAAAAAAATATCAATAAAAAAAGAACGTTGAAGTATTTAATGCATTTCGAATAGTCTACCGTGACGTTACTTGATTTGTTTAAAAAAATATGTTAATTTACTGCGGCCTGACTTGGTTTATATCATTTCATTTCGAATCCGGATATAACAATAAAACCTGATGTTATGGTAGAAAAAATTATGAGGAGTGCTACTTCACAAAACCTAGGCATGCAATAAGTCACACTCCTTCTTTTGTTTAGACGTGCATGGAGGCATGCTCAAGTGATTGCCTGCGTTTCATCATTAAGTCTCGAAATTGTATAAATTAAAGTTTGATAAATCCATAATGATTTTTCATTACTCATACACTATATCTTTGCATACTTAATTTGGTCAGTTTTCATGAGGTTCCATTTCTTTTTTGGTGAGTGAATTTCCAGCTTTATATTTTTTCTGTGGAACTTAAAATGAAAGTTTGTTTACCAAAATGATTTCACATGTTAGCGATAATTTTTTGATTTACTGTAATTTTGGTTGGAATTTTCGAAGCTTTTTTTTCATTGTGTGTGGTACATAGTGGGTTAATTTTCATACAAATTTTTATTTAGTGGAGTTTTGGTAACTTATTTGAGCTTAAGAAAAATGGATGCAAACAATGGGAAGCTTCCATTATTGCAATTCTATTTACATCGATATATAAGGTATGTATAGTCAATCTAGCTCCTCAAGCAGCTAATTTGTTAGAAGTCTCCTCAAAATTTCTGTTGAAAAATAAAAAATTATTGCATCATTAGCATGAATTATTATGCAATATCTCATTCAATATATTATTATGCGAGTAACTTTTTTGTTATTATATAATATATTTAAAAATGCATGACTTTGTTATTATTTAGTATATCTGAAGTAGTCTTCTGTAGTAACATCAATATTTATATGCTAATATATAATATGTAGATATGTTTAGACAAATATTTTTCCAGACATTATCACACACATACACATTTATGAACATACACACACAGATAAACACATACATACATACACACATACATACATACATACATACATACATACATACATACATACATACATACATACATGC
>JAUZNK010031200.1:0-35532 GCA_035046665.1 Euphysa ruthae
TATATATACACCCATTTGTTAAGTTACTATTTGTCAAATCATTTAATTCTCGAAAAAGATTAAACTTTCAAACTTGGAAAACTGACAAAGCGTAGTGAGTGTTCTTTTCATAACCATCTAAACAAAAAAGAAGCTTATTGGGATATTAGTCAACCCGATAATATATCTATTTTTAAAAAGAAACGTGGTTTTAAAGTTGCTATTCGAATGTTCTTAGCACAATGTTCTTATTTAGAGTCGAATAATATTTTGCTAAAGCAGTGTTTTTGTTTCTTTAGAAAAAAAGAAATTAAAATGCAATGGATGTTAGTATACTTTGCAAATCTTGATTTGGAACACGTCTTCTATAAAAGTTAGAGATTGAGTAGTGTTTAAATACCTCTGGTGTTTAAACGCTAATCAAATTTAGTAAAAGAAAGAAAGAACGAGATTATTTAAAGTAGGTTATTTTTAGTTTAGTATACCTAAAATTTATTTTCATTAGTAGAACGCTTAGTTTTTGTTTTTTTTTTTTTATTCTACGTTAGAAATATAGTCTTATATAAAAGCATAACTCAATTTCTTACAGTTCTAACGTCTTTGTTTACAAAAAAAATATGAAGACGAGTGTAGAAAAAGGTTTTTGGTTTTTGACAAAAGAAAAAACATATATATAATATCTGACTAAAGTCTCAAGGTATATTCTTTAGAACCTCAAAGGTACAAAGATCTTTATTTGACAAGTGTAGTTCGTATGAATGTAGTTCGTAAAAAGAATTGGAAAAATATTTTATCTTTCGTTGAAAAGTTTTAAACAGATGTCAAATTTATATTAGTTTTTTTTTGTATTTTTTAGGTTCATTTTGATTACATATCACAAGTTCTAACCTATATCAAACTTGATATGCTTTTTTTCATTTCAATATCTGCGTAAAGTGGTTTAATCCGAAGATTTGCAAATACATCATAGTAATAATTTAAACCACAAAGTTAATTTAATTTGAATGGAAGGCAGAGTACTTTCACTGTGCCAAAGTCATCAGCAGAAAACATTATACATATTTCTCCCAGATTACACTTTCGTAAAACTCTCTGTTCGATTGCTGTTTGTTACGGAATGATGCGTGAGGAGAAACAGTTCATGCTAGTAGATTTGTGTATTGTTATTTTTGTGGAAGAACCAATTTACCACTGTAACTGCATTAGCAAGTTTTGGCTGCAGACTTCAAAAGAAAAAAAATTTTGGTCGTTCAACAGAACTTGAGAATTTTAATAAAGCCTGTGATTGGTTGGTAAACTACAACGGTGTAGAAGGTGTATGAAAAGATGATAAAATTCAACAATGGCCCAACTTACTGAATTAAATCATTGAAACTAAAGCTTCAAAAAAATTATGGTGAAAATATATACTTTGCTAAAAAAATCTGACCGAAGCAATCTCATTTTATTCTCAAGTGGCCACCCCCTCTAACTTTTAGGCTTGGTAATACCCCATAAAATGTTAGTAGGTTAATATGGTATATAAGAACCAATTAATAAAAATTATATTTTTGAAAAAAAAAAAAATTCAGGGTGAACTCGTTAACCGCAAAAAACTGACCCAAGATTAGTGCCTACACCGGTTAAAGTTCATAAGGCAGGTTTCATTTCAGCCGGCAAAAAATTTAATATGTTTAAAAAGGGTTAATTAATATTTTAAACGATAATTTTTCCAACCTTTGTGTTTGGTTTGTCGATAACAAACTAAGTGTGCACCTTGGAAAAAAAAAACCAAGTGTATCTTCTTTTCTTCTAAAATGAAAGCTAAAAAAGCTGATCCCTTGACAGAAGCCTTAAAGCGTACTCTATGAAATCCTCTGAATGCTCTGTCTGGTATTTAGGCCTCAACGTATCACTTAAAATCCATTTGAAAATATAAATGTATAAGGTTTTGTTTAAATATTAATAGTGTCAATATTGGTATTGAGCAGTATAAGAGCTGTAAATTGGCCGCCTGATGATATGAGGTTTATTCAGGGTATATCTGCACATGCATTTAAATTCTGCAATAGACACAACTTGAATTACATGTCTGAAATCTTTAAAATTTCTGAAAATAGAAGAATCCCTCTACGCAACAGCCATCTAAGGCTAAGTACACCCTTGAGAAGATCTACCATGGGAAAAAGACTGTCTGTCATCAAAAGGTTCTTTTATATGGAACAGGCTTTCTAATGAAATAAAATCAATCACAAACAATAACGTATTTAAACATAATCTGTTTTTGTGTGTGATGTATAACGGGATCACAATGAAAATATTGTTGTGACAGATAATTTTTGTGCTTATCCCTGCCACCATTTGTTTTTATTTTAATGTTTATTTTGTTTTCTGTTGTCTTGTAATTTTCATAGCAAATATACATGTGTTTGTGGCAGAATAAATACTTACTTAACCAGCTGAATTTTATTGTTTGTATTACCGTGTGGGCTACGAAAGAGCAATTCATGGGCCCTAAGTGCTTTGCTATTTAAATTAGCATTTAAATTGATGTTTTTCTTATTCTACGACAGCGTCCATAATGATTTGATTATAGCGCCCGTGAAACTGATAAAATTTTCGTCAGTTGCCGAACAGTGCAGAAGAGCATCCAAATCTAGACGATTGTGACTCTATTGAGTATGATAAATCGTTGATTCCAAAGAGTTTACAAATTTTCTTAGAACAGTGGTTATCTTCGGAGGAAAAGTATAGGACAATGTATATCTTTGGTATCAAGACTTAGATCTACTATAGCTTCGTTTTTTTTAACATCATGGCGTTGAACTTGATAAATCTTCAAAATTTTTGCTTAATTATCTTACCAAATTTGGATTTTCAATTTCATCCGAGGAGCAAAAACGTTTTAAAGAATCAGCAATTAAATGACGAGAAAGAAGTAAAGCAGTTCCCAAATTGGCCTGGATACATGCAAAAAGTGTTATGTGTATCAGCTTCTAAATCTGTTATTGAATATCTGCCTATCTTTGATTTGGACCCAAACAATGAATGATACATATACTAAACCTTACTTCTTGTCACAGAACAAGCAGAGAACATGAGCATCCCATCTTCAATAACTTTTAACCAACCTCTAAAAGCAACGGATATAAGAACGACATAAGAAAACCTCAATGTAGTATGTCGCTTATTTATGTGGGTTTCTTACGCTTATGAGTTTTCTTGTGAAAGACGGAAACCTTATGGATGGCATTGGAATTTACCATTTATTTACAGAATTATATGCGGAAAACAACGCCATCATATTGTTTTTGGAAAAGCATATGCAAGGGCCTTGAGAACTCATTTAAATACTCAAAATTTCCTAATGTCTATCATCATTAACCAGTTAATCGAAGAAGAAAAAAATAAATTTGTTGTTTCTAAATGGAAAATCAACAGAAAATACAGTGGCAGAAAGTAACATTATCGAGAAATTGAGTTGCTTCCAGAAAAACACTCTTAGTTCATCAAAAAAAAAAACGTGGAAATCACGCTGTCAAAACAACATAAAAAAACTGGCCTAGTTTTTGGACAGATTTAGTTGTAGAACAGACTTTGATTAAGTCCCTGAAGTCTAGAGGAGTTTTCACAAGAGGTCGTGGATTTACAGATTTGGTACGGCATATATGGGTTTTAACCATACAGTGTCTGCTCGTGAGTCAATGGCATCTCTCGCTGCTGTTTCGATTTTAACAAAAGCAGTATGTTGAACTTCGACCTTCAAGAACAAGTAAAGAATACGTTTAAAAATTGGTTCAAAGAAAGAGACCCAGTTGAGTTTTAAGATCCTCATTTACATTATTTTTCAACAGAAGTCGTATCCAAATATGGACATGATAACAACAACAGTGAAAAAGCAGAGGAAATTGTTAGACAAATACATCAAAGTATCAACAACAGTAAACTTTCTGACGCAAAGTTCAAACAAAAAGATGTAGTAAAGCCTCTATTGCAAATAAATTTTAACGACTGGTTTTAATATCAATCATTTATAAATAATGTCCGCCCTACACTCTCAAAATTTTATTAAATGCCAAGTCTTTAATTAATGTATTTAGATCATATGCGCTACCAGCACGTAATGCATTTAGCTGTACATGAAAATAGCTATGATTTAAGACTTTTTTTTGTTGGAAACAGTTTATCCCATATTATCATATTATTTCGTATTAAATAAGATCAACTATGCTGGCTATGGATCTTACTATGTGGAAATTTTACAAACATTGAGGATATTTACCCCCGGTCTTCGTCAAGTGCTATGTGTCTCAGTCCAAACGAAAGATAAATACCTGTTGAGAGCCGCAATCGTTCCCAAGATATCAAGCCATTCGCAAGGGTTTTTTGAAAAACATAAAACCATCTTTCAACAACTTCCTTGCTCCTTTTTCAGTAGTTGTGAAATCCATTGCTTCTTACTTTCAACTTGTTATGCGTCTGAAAGAATCCTCTGGACATAAGCTAGTCAATACAATTTTTAGACAAAAGCTACGCAATTCGTCTAATAAATTTGACTTTTGTCTCCCTGATGCAATTATTTTCTTCTATTTTAAAAGCAGATTTCTAAAATAGGGATTTTTTAAAAGAAATTTTTAAAATAGGTTTTTTAAAACAGATTTTTAAAGTAGATCTTTAAAACATTAGATTTTCAAAATAAATTTTTAAAATATTCAACAAAAGCAGTCGTTTAAAAGAAGATTTATTTTTATCTTTAACTTCTTGCATGGTTTATCAAATTGAAGTAAAAATTTACGAACTTATTCCTATTTTTTTACGTAAATTGCCCTTTTGCTTTTAGTGCAATTAATGGGGATAATATCCCGGGGAGGGGGCATTATTCCAGGTGAAAAATTGACGGGCGGCATTTTTCCTTAATACCCTTGTTCAAAACAAGGGGTGTGTGGAAACGCCAAAACAGGGAGTTTTCTTAGGCGTATCAAAGGGATTTATTTTGGGAGGGGGGGGGGTGGAGGATGGGGTGATGAACCAAACCCTGACCAACAATGTCACGAAATTTCATTAGCATATTATTTACTGGTCTTGTTGCTACTTTGACTGTCCTATAAATCGATTTTACAAGAACTAAAAATAAGATGTCATACATGTCTGAAAGTCGTAAAGCTTGAAATCTTTTTCTGCTGGCAAATAAAATTCGATGGAATTGAGATATTGGAATTGACATTTGTACAGAATAATTTTGATTAAGAAAGTAAGTATTTATTCTTCCACAAACAAATATAAATTTGCTACGAAAACTATAAGATAAGATAATGAACACAAAAAGTAACAACAAGATAAAACATTAAGATCAAAAATATATGGTGGCAAGGATAGGCACAAAAATTGTCTGTCACAACAATATTTTCATTGTGGTTCAGTTATACATCATACACAAAACATAGAGATTGATTCAACCAAAGCATAGTAAAAAAAAAAAAATGTAAAAATAATAAAAAATAGGTTTTTTATAAAATTATAGTTTATATTTATTAGGTCTTCGAACTATATCCATAGGTTAAAAATATTTCTTTGATATTATGCTTAAAAACGTAGTTTGTGATTGATTTCATTAGAAAGACTGCTCCATACAAACGGACCTTTTGATCAGAGACAGTTTTTCCCATGGTAGATCTTCTTAAGGGTGTATCTAACCTTAGCTGGCTGTTTCGTAGCGGGATTGTTCTATTTTCAGAAATAATAAAGGTTTCAGACATGTAATTTAGGTTGGGTCTACTGCAGAATTTAAATGCATGCGCATCAATACCCGTATTAGTCCTCACATCAACAGGCAGCCAATTTATTTATGGCTCTATACTGCTCAGTACCAATATAGGCACGACTATTCATATTTAAAGAAAATCTTATACATTTCAAACGGATTTTAAGTAATTCGTTGAGACCTAAATTCCAGGCAGAACATTGTCAAAGTGAGGTTGAGTCAGTACATTACATAGAGTATGTTTTAAGGCTGGTGTTAAAAATGATTTTTTTCTATATAAAAGTCTTTGTTTGGAATTAATTTTTTTTAAAACGTAACGACCCTTTTCCTATCTACCCAGGGCCAGATCTAATAAGCATCCCAGGTATTTGAATGAGATATGTTGTTTAATGGATGAAACTCTATAAATCATATTCAAAGGATCTGCTATTTTTGCTTCCATTTTAGATGAAAAAAGGACACGCTTGGCTTTTTCTTCTCCGAAGTGTACCTTTAGTTTGTTATCGACAAACCACCCAAAAAGGTTGGAAAAATTTCTATTTAAAATGTTTACAATTTCTTTTACGTCCTTGTGTTGGAAAATCAAGCGAGAGTCATCTGCATAGTAGTTCACAGTCTAGTCTTGTGTAATGTCAAAAATAAAAGAGGTCCTAAAATTGGCAAAAAATATCACTAATATTCCATCAGAAAGCTTGTTATCAACTTCAATCCTAATTTTTCTATTTGAGAGATAAGACTTAAACCAGAAAACTGAACTTTTCGAAAAACGAATGGATTTCAGTTTTTCAAGCAAAATATTGAAATCTATTGCATCATCCCAGTGTGACATCCTTTTTCAAAGCCCTTTGTAATTCTGTCATGAAGGTATGACAAATATGTGTCTGTCGAAAAACTATTTCGAAGTCCAGATTGAAATTTATATATAATGTTTTCATTTTCAACAAATTCTCTAGTTTGACCTTCAATTACTTTTTCAAGAATATTGGATGTAATTGACAACAACGATATGAGCCTTTAGTTTTTTGGTTCTGTCTTTTTCCCTTTTTTAAATAATGGAGCAAATTTAGTTATTTTGCATCATCTGGAAATGTGATAGTCCTGATAGAAAGATTTATTATTTGTTTTAATTATGTTTTTAACTACACCTTCAGTGACCCTTGAGAATTCAAATACCTTAGAAATGTTCATTTGGCCATAAAATAACGTTCTTTGACTATTACAAGCATTTAATGCTCTTGGAAGGAGATTTGAAAGATTGGTTCAAAGATTTCCAAAAAAATTCTTAAACACATTGCGCAATTTGAAAATGATCGAAAACAAACTTATTATCTTGTTTTAAACAAAAATTGTATTTTGAAGATGGGTTTTTTATTTCAAAGTTTTCCAAAAATATTTAGGTCTGTCTATATTTTCATTAAGTTCATTTGTAAAAAAATCTCTTCTTTTTTTCTATTAATTGTTTCCAGAGCATCATTTTTAGCTCTGCTAAATAGTTCCTTGTCTACATCTATATTATCCTTTTAAATTGTTTAAACATTTTATGTCTTATTTTCTCTGAAACTTCTTCTTTGCCAAACCACTCTTGAGAATTTTCGTTATTTCAATCGTTTTCGTAGGTGCTATATAACCAGTAGTTTGTTTAAATTTTTGTGAAAAATCAACAAAGGCCAAGTTAACATTATCAAAATCATATCATTATCATATTAATTATATATATTTATGATTATTTCTTTTGAATTTATTTCTATTTAAATTGAAAATTTTTCTGTTAATCAAGAGAGTTTGTATATTTTAACTTAAAAACGTTACTAAATTCAGCGATAGATTTTTTCCAATCTGACACTTTATTACGTTTTTACCATATTTCATACATTTAAATTTTAGCAGGATGAGTTAATTGGCTTACACGAGTATTGTAGGTGTGGGTATCTTTACTATAAAAGAAGAAATATTTCATTGAACTAGGTAGACTAAACGACAAAGAATAAAACGCTAACAATACAAAATGGCGTATTTTAGAAAGCATATTGTTTGATCTGTTTAGTTTTATCATAAATTCATCAGTATGTGATTCCTTGACAAGTGCTCGTCAATCAAAACTCGAAGATATTTTATACTAGTTGTAGGATATAATTTTTTCCATCTATCTTAATCTTTAAAGATTCGGAATCTACTAGTCTACTACGTTTACGAAAAACTATGAATTCGGTTTTGCTTATATTCAGAAAAATACGGTTGGCGTTTATCGATTTATTAATGTATAAGAGGTTTGTGTCATCAGCAAAGCAATGTGCGATAGTATTTTTACCAGCAAGGTTAAAATCATTAATATGTATTAAAAACGCATTATATATAATATTATATTATACATTAATATGTATTAAAAAGGGGACCTAGTACTGCGCCTGGGTGAACCCTAACTTCAGTATAGTTGACTGAGAGCATCTCGTATTTTTTTCAGTTATGCAAATAAGGACACGAGAAGACGAATGTTTAGCTCGAAAACCAAACTGAAGATCAGCGTGTCAGTTATATATATTCAAGAAACTAATAATCTTTTATATATAAGCTTCTCAAGTAGCTTACTAATATTTGATATTAAAAATATAGGTCTATGATTGTCACAGCTCAATTTAGAATCTTTTTTAAAGAAAGGCAGAACAGAGTATGTTTTTAATATATCTGGGAATACACCAGTTTAAAAAGATAAATGAAATAATTTTGCTAAAATAATCGAAACTTTGCCGTTATGATTCTAAAGAATATAGGTTGGTATACTATATGGACCAGAAGCTTTCCCTTCCTTTAAGTTTGAAATATATATGGATATTTCAGTATCATTTGTAGGAGATATAAAGAAATTATGAATATTTGGATTTTTTAAATATCGTGAAAAATTGATTGATATGAGAAGAGTATATTTTCGATTGTTTTTTTCCGATCTTCAAGAAGTAAGAATTAAACACATTTGCAATATGGGTAGGATTAGTTACAGAAATTCCTTTAACGAGAATACAGGAAAGTGCAGAGTCTGATTTATTTTTTATTTGAAGAACGTTTTCGAATTTTTTTCCAGGTTTGACGTAAGCTTTTCACATTAGCAGAAAAATATTTGTTAAAGTAATTTTGTTTACTCATCCTAATCAATGTATCTATGAAAATCTATGAAATAACAATTATTTATTCTGATAACTTTTAACTCTTAAATATCTGCTATGCAGACCGCTACTTTTTTCAAGGATTTGGTTTAAATGTACGCTTGAAAACTTTGTTACCTATTTTTTTTTAATCAGTGTCTTTGAAATCATTATAAAAAGACAATTTCTCATAACCTGTTTACGGGGAATAAAATTTCTTTATTAAAATCAGAGTATAAGAATTGTGGAAGGTGATCAGATATGGATGTAGTCAGATTTCCAGAAATAATGTTATTGTTTGTAGAGTTAGTATAAAAGATGTTATCAATTAGTGCTTGAGATCTGTCCGTGATTCTCGTAGGAAGAGTTATATATGGAAGAAAGTTATAGAAGGAAACAAGATTAAAAAATTCGGATGTATTTCCGACGATACAACATTTCATAAAGTCTACGTTAAAATCACCTAGAAGAGCAATAAATTTATTTTCTGTTGACATCTTCTGAAGTACTTCGGAAAGAATGTCATTAAATTCATCTACTGACATGTAAGGATGCCTATAAATACATCCAATTGTTAAGTCAGACTTTTTAGGAAAAATAAGTTCAACAAGAATAGATTCGAGATTTAAAAACGTAACTTAATTTCAAGAACAAATACATTTATCTAAATGTAACAATTGAAATAATAATGTATACGGGTTTACTTTTTTGCGCCAGAAAAATTTGTAAGCGCGAAAAAAAGAACAAATTTTTTTTTTGCGTAAATTGTGTGGGATAAAAGGGGTGTTTTTTTTTTTTTTTTAACACAATTAATCGGATTTGATTTTACAGATGTTAGTGGAATTTGCTTCGTACCAGAAGTTAGAGTTAACTTAGTAAAACAACTTCAAACTCGCCAAAGAACTATTGGAGTAAAATAATACTCAGAAAAAGATGTTTGAAAAATTAAATGTAGATATACCTATTGGACCATCGGCCAAGACTAGAACTTTTTTTTTCACTAATAAAAACCGAAACGACAAACATTAGTTTCTTGTTAAAACGAAACAAAAACTTTGTACTTCACTAATCAGTAGATCTGAAAGGTTTTACAGCTGATGTATGAACTATTAGTTTAGAAATTACAATACAAATTATTAATTCTGAGAAGTATTCTACGATATAACTGAAAGCTATTATAGCCAGATTAAAGCTTGTTAAATGGAAGTTTGATGAAATTTATACAACTTTATTATATAGTCGTCTTGAACTTTTAAATACCAGAATATCACACATTTTATTTCTTTCTATTTTGTCAGCATTAAAGTTACTTTAAAAAAGTTGAGTGATTAATTAGATTCCTTGTCACAATATCGGTTAAGCTATTTCAACATCATGAGAAAAAGTGGCAACATGACAATCATAATTAAACTACTTTAGTGTTTAAGATATTACTGGTGCCATATGCAATATTTGCAAAAAGCTGTTTGTTTTATTTGAAGAAAATATTGGTAAGACAACGTGAAGCAATTTAAATAGGGATAAACTGCTTGACTCGCAGTAACTTTTCTTTAAGTAGAAAATTAGGCCGATAAAAGGTCACAACAAGAAAGTAATTATACTTATCTCTCAACTTGCCGTTTAAGGACTCATAGATTTTTCCGTGTTTGGATTCCAAAAGTTTTTCCGTAAGGTGAATAGCTTTCACACACGTTTCCCAAATGAAAGGAAATCAGTGATCATCACTAAACATACTCAACTGAAAATAGAAGTAGTGTCACAAAAATGTTTAAATCAAGGCGTTATGAATCGTAATACGACCAGTTATTTATCACAAATGGTATGACACGAATTGACAATAGAAGTTGTAGCACTAAGATTAAAAATATTCAGAAATTATATATCATATAAGGAAGGCATATCCATCCTTATATGATATTGCTAATATATTAATATCTCTACTCTCATGGCATACTTGAAGATATCTTCAAGTTGGTCATGCTACTCTCTATATCTTTACTACTCGCTGCAGACGTCAAAATGGTATTTGCGGTATACATCTAAAATGACGAGTGCAAAAATAGATTTTATAATTTGCGAAATTTTCTTAACAGAAACTATTTGTTGAATTTAGTCCAGAGAAGTTGAATTTAGTTCAGAGACCTATTAATCGCAAATAAATATACAAGAGAATAAAATTGTTATCATAAAATGGGAATTCTGAGTTAAAAATGTTACAAATTGGCTTAATAAAAATTTGGTGACAGAATATTCAGCCAAAAACAATTTATAGAGTCTCGGCCTATAAAATTTAGTGGCATTGCTATTGGATAAGTGTTGACGGTAGTGAGATGTTGTGATGTTATTGCTTTCTTTTACAAAATCAGCCTCTGCCATATTACTTGTCAAAGAAATTTTTTTTTTTGATTTATAATTAGGTTGCGAATATATGATTGGCCAATCGCTAGAGGAGACGAGGAAATAAATCCCATATTTTTTAGAGACGAGAAAAAAAATCGACAACATAAACATTGATTAAATATTATTAAAAAAAAAAAAAAAATGCAATGATTTTCTTTTTTCCTGTTAACGAGTGATAATTAAAAAAATGCGTAGGAGTTTAGCTTTAATATCTTTAGAGAAAAATATAACGAGATTTCAGATTTGAATAAAGTATATAATGTAATGCACTGTTGTGATAAGATGGGAACTAGGTACTATGTTATCTTTTAGACCAAATAATAAACTAGTTATCGCGAACATACTCGAAAAATATCCGCTATTTTTTTTCTCGTAATGTTTGTGGTAATTAGTGCGAATTAGTAAATGTATTCATCCAACTAACATATGTAAAAACTCTTGTCACGATAAATTTTCAAATGTGTTGAACTTCCAAAAAAAGTTTTATTAAAGCAAAGGTTTTATATGATTTTTAAAATTTTGCGGTGTCATTTTTTAGAAATTGATTTACGTGAAAATTATAAAACAAAGCTCTTTCTGGATGTAACACATTTTTTAATAAATTCGGAAATCAAAAATATAATATGATTTGCTGTTTTAAATTTAGAGGTTAATTACTACAACAAAATCCCACAGCAATTTCTTTTCTTTTTACAAAAGAAATAGAATATTGGTTCACCATGAGGCAAGTCCCAAGAAAAACGACCAAGAAAAAAGTTTTTCGAATTTTTGTTAGTGTCGCCTAACCAATCAATATCGAATAATCAATCAAATCAAATCAATCAAATATTATAAATTATTTTTAAGAACATTGATATTACTAAAGCTAAGCAATAGTTGCTAATAAAATCTTTTAGACCATAAAATATAATTTTCATAAGCGAAATGTAATCAAAAAATAAATTTGATCAATTTATGTATAATCACGCAGCACATGGAATGTTCATCCTTAGATATACAACGTTCTTCTTCATGGCTTTGAAAGACTGCACATCGTTCTTGAATGGTTGATCGTTATGCAGCAGATCACGAATTGCCTAAAAATTTGTGATAGTATTTCTTGATTGTTTTTTTTCCCTTTTCTACACAGAGTTTTAATAATGATTAGGTTTTAGATATTTTTTATGAAACTATATACTCAGAAGACCTAAAACACGATTTGTCCAATGCTCCACAAAAAGTTTTGAATGGGTTTTGAATTGAACTTTAATGGGATCTTGGAACAAAAAAAAAAAAAAAAAAAAAAAATGCAAGTTTAGAATATTACCAAATAGGCTACAGGTTACCAGCACCTATCTAAAATATATCAACAGAAGAGGTAATGAGATTGACTATGAATCCCTTAAAAATTTGATTAAATATTTGTTTCGGTTCTAAATAAGAACATTAGAACATTGTTCCTTGGTCAATTCCGGGTCAAATTTTTCTGTTAAGGACTTTTGGGAGCGACAACACTTCAAAGGCTGGTTCAAATAAAATTTTGCTCTTTGTAGTTTAGGTACTGGAAAAAACAAGGTTTTAAGAAAAAGATGCTGAAATGTTGCAATAATGCGATGAATCGACTAAATAAAATTTTAACGATCAGGCCCAGAGAAAAACTGCTATATAGATGGATAGGGAAGAGCTCATTGAGTCCAATTCATCGGTTTTATAAGAGATTCAAAAAATGTCTACTTACCACAAAGGAAGCATTAAGTCTCATTCCATATTTTTTGCTCACACCAGCAGTTTGATTATGTTCTTGCATGGACGCTGCTTTATCTATAGCAGATTTCAGCTTGGCTAAGAAACTTTTCACTGACATTCCGTTGCTACTTAAACGACGAGCAAAAGCCACGCTTTGCCGTTTCATGAATTTTTTACCAATAGAATCGAAATCAGCGTCCAAGTTCTTTATACGGGCATAATGAGCTGAGAGAAAATTTACAAATCGATCAAACAAATAAAGCAAATTATTTGTGAAAACTTATCATCTATCTACATGTGAAATTCGGTAAATTTTTTTTTCACCCAAGTAAAGCATGAAAATACCCATAATTCTTTGCGTCAAACTTTTTAAAGTGGTGTTTTCAAGTTTAAACAAGTATGTAAACAAAGGGAAATCCAATTTTTAAATATGAAAAATTTTTTAATAATAAATAATTACCATGTGTAAATTTATGGGCCAGCTCAACCAAGTTATTGCGTTGATTTTCAGTGCAGTTTGCTTTATCACCTAAATCAAACATAATTTTATCTGTAAATAAATACAAAATTACGATCTAGACATAATTTAAGCCTGTCAGTAATTATGAATATTTGGCTAGTGTAATCAGTGCTACCCAGTATAATAAACACTCTATTCTATTTTCTTGTTGATATTCCGAATTTTTTTAGGAGTTTAGGAAAAACTTTAGGTAAAATCTATGAAATTCTTATTTCAGTTGACGCGGATAAATAATTTTTAAATTAAATTTGCTAATACAGTCAAAATTTAAAAAACATAATATAAATGTAAATTATTTTCTACATATGAATTTCAACAAAATTTCTTGGACAATATGGTGAATAATTTACTAAAAATATAGGATTAATTCAAATATTGAAATTATTAAATATACTTAGTTTTGAGAGGCAAGTATTTAGCTTAGGGAGGTAAATACTAAGCTTAGGGAGGTAAATACTTAGCTTAGGGAAGTATATATTTAGCTTATAGAGGAAAATAGAAATATACTTACATTTTTCAGCAGCTGTTTTTGCTAAGCGTTCAAACTTATGAGTTACTCTAGACGATTCCCTTTTGTGCATGGCCTTGTGATGTTGCAAGGTCTCGAGAATTCCAGTCACATGATCAGATATATTTCCAAAACTCCTCACCAACCCCTTCGTAATTGCACAAATGTCTTTTTCATCTATTTCATGGGTAAATGCACGTATATCTGAAAATAATGGAAGTTGAATTGTGAAAGTGGCGATTTCATGTTTTTTTTCTCACGCTCATCGTTTTTCTTTTAGAAGAAAGTTGCTTATAGGAATTCAAGTGTAAGTGACAGTTAGTTACTTCAACTTTTTTCTTAGAAATTTATTTTAGAACTATTAGCTAAAAATTTTAATGTATATAGACAAGAATAAAAAATATTGTAAGGATATTTCCGGGGTGATTTTTAAGAAAAATCAAATAAGGGTCATTTTTAAGGCCCAGATATTCAGGAAATATGGCCTTTTTCAGCAGGATAAAGTCATGGAATACAAATTTAATTCTTATTCAAACTTATTTTTTTTTTCAACTTTTGATCCACGCTTTTAATGGATGGATTCAAAAGACTGTTACAAACAAACAAAGGTCAAAATTCAAAACAATTTATTTTATTTCAAAAATTTTATTTCAAAAAATCAGATTTTTAGCCACTATTCGGGTAATATCTCACCCTAGAACAAAAAAAATTCATCACTTCAATAAAAAATACGAGAAATTAGCTTTAAAAATATTCATTTTGCATTGAGTGGAACCAAGATAATTATCTAGTAAGCTACAAATAAATATTCTATAAAATAACCAAAGATGTTTTTGGATGATATTTTTCAATCTCAAACAAAGTCTAAAAGAACTAATCGCAAATGAACATACCACACAGATTATAAGAGAGCCCTAAACTAACACTTTAAATATTCTGAAGCAAATAAACCAAATTTATAGAATTGTTTAAAAAAAAAATTGTTTAGAAGAACAGAGAGTAAAAATAACCACACTTCAGGTCAATACAAAAAATTTATACATCAAAGAAAAAAAGACAGCTGAAAACAATTAAACCTACTTAACGGCAACTCAGGAGGCATAGGGAAGTTTTCTGCTAATGAATAATCTGGGTGAGTATCTAAAGCTTCAACCGCATCATCATCTGTCAATTCTGCTGTATGGAATGTGCTATACATTTGGCGCTTTATTTCATCTATTGACCAAATGCGCTGCACATGACTCTGAACAAATAAAACTAAATTTATTCATTTTTTTGGCCTAAATTTGATCTAGCTAGTAAATTGCCAAAGTCCAATTACCAAACTGAGATTTGAGCATATGTAAATTAATATTAATAAACATTTATGTAAATATATGTAATTATATATTTAGGAAATTATTGGAAAAAAATTTTATGATAAATACTCACTTCACTTCATTGATTATTGAAAGGGTGGAAATTTTATTCATTTATGCCGTAAAAAAATCATTTTAGTACCACATACTGAATAAGAGAAAACCTACCAGAACGATTCCATATAAATAGAAAATATGCATACCTTTTTGTTTTTGTCATCGTCGTCATCATCTTCTGGCATCTCTTCCACTTCTTTTCGCAATTTCTTTGCTTCTTCTTCATTTTTAATCTTTTCATTGTTTACCTATCAAACGCCAAAAATACTCAAAATTCCTCAACTTTTCCAAAATAATAAACATCTTAAGACGCATTAAAATTATGCATCTGAACACACCTCTTTTCATAAGAAAATGCGAATATCGTACTGAAAAAAAAACCAAGTTTGAGAGCTTCTGCTAGAAAACCAGGGCTGGATCACAACTCTAGAGTTCAGAAACTTACTTGAGTCTGTGGATATGAAAGAAGTTACTATCTTCAAGGGTGTTTGTAGCATTGGCACCAAACAAACAATCAAGTTCCCCGAGAGAGACATGGCTGTTGGGTTGTAGGAAAATGAGCTAGGTACAGTGACAATTCTAGCATTATTATTAGCCACCACAATTGAGTTGCTTATCTCTGCAATGTTTTAGGAGGAACAGATCGGCTAATGAACTTCGAGAAAGCCAACAACATCCACTACACCAAGTATAAGGACGGCAAAACAAAGAATTGGTGGTTTCATAAACAGGCATTTGCCCTCGTATATGTTGCACTCCCAAGGATGCTGAGACGTTTCCCATAAGAAAGCGTTCCCCGGAATCGCAAAGATGCCATCTACACAAAGTCGCTTCACACTGAGGTGAAAAGCTTACTTGTTGAAGACTATCCCAGATATGGACAATGGCGGCACAAGCAACCTGACGCTGCAGCTTGGACGATCAAACCTGCTGGGAAACTTGAATTGCAAGTAAGCAAGATGGCCCCTCTTTCCTCTGATCTCATTGCTGCTACTGTAGTGCGTATGTACTTGACTGGTCAGGACAGAAGTGGTAAAATGGAGTGGGTTGTGAAAACCTTTAATAGGCTCACACCAGGTTCAGACTGGTGTACTTCGGCATCACAAAAAAAATCATCCTAAAATCTTGGCAAACATACGCTTTGTCCCAGATGACAGTATCGCTCACCGTTACAGAAAACAGGGTTTGACAGTGTCCATAAATGGAAGTTAAAGTTCAAGCATACAAAGGAAGTTCATCTAAGTGCATCTAAAGATAGTTGAGAGAGGGCTCCCACTTGAGTGGAAATATGTAGGTTGAGTGACTGCGCAACCTGTCCAGGGAAAAATAATCAGAACTTAAATATACTTCATGCACCATAGAAAAATAATCAGAACTCCTCGCTGGTTGATCGTGGTAGACTATGGCCTTAATGGTTGGAGAAACAATGCTATCATCACAGAAGTCTCAAGTAAGAAGTTGATGGGTCAAATTGTGAATATCTTACCTCCATTTGACACCCTGCGTCCTATTGTTCCTTCGACTCTGCAAGCAACCCTGAAAATTTCTCTGATCAAGGCACGGTTGAAGTGCTACGTGATCGAAAAGAAACAGAAGGGGGTAAAAAATATGAAAAAGACAAAGACAAACTCACTGTCAAACAGGTCCTGGACATGATCAATACTGTATACAAAAAATGTGCAAAGTGCGATACCAAATTCTTGCTATAGGGCTACACCAAATGTCACAGACAAACCATTCGTATCAACCAGAAAGACGACAGTGAAGGGCATTACAAATGAAACGTTTGAATTACATGCCTATCGTGTAATCACCGACACAAGAGTGATAGTCAGTTTCTTAATGCCATGGACTTTTCAGACAAGAGTGAATACAGGGATTTGGATGATCACTGAAATGACAATAATTACTTGGATCCAGATTATCACCCATACGAACAATATCAATTCTGGGAAGCCACAGTTAGCAGCTGTGACCTAATGAACCAGTGCTTCGAGAATGCAGTGTAGTAGAGGGCAGGTTGCCCATGTTCTGAAATTCGGTGCAATATCGAGTAGGGCTTATGCGTCCACCATCGAAGACTAATGTCCTTTGGGTCTTCTTTGCTGGTAGCAACGTAGGCCATTGTGCCAATAAGCAACAGCATTTCATGTAGATGGGCTTTCTCGGCTATTAATGGGACCTTGACCTTTTCGATTGCTTCCGCCAGAGAGAAACTTATCGTTCCCGTTAATTTATTATTCATATCTTCCACTAAAGTGGATAGAAATGCTACCCATTCATAGCTGTCAAGACCACTGTCTAGCTCTTGCTGTGCCTGTGCCCTGAACAGTCGCTCAGTCAAACGACGAGTAAAAACTCATTAAAAGTTTGCGATCTATGATAGCCTGGTTGTGCTTGACTTATAAGTAGTCACTCATAAGTTGAGTGACTACTCCCTTGAAATCGTGCCTATCGTCGATCACCAACGTGCTTGGCCATACAAGCGGTCATTTCTTGTATATGCTAGTAAATGCCACAGCAGTCTCATAGGTCTGAAGTGGGCTAATATAATCGTCTCCACCTAGTGCAGCCAATTACTCCTCTAGGGGTGTCTGATGCTGAATTGCCTTTTTCACCTCTTCTCGTTTCTCCTGGACAAGCTCGTGGTGAAGTATGAATCGTCCTGATTTTTCTTGCAATCGCCTGTATTTGGTCAATTTGAATGCGCTTGCGTGTGTGTGGCTTGGCAATCTTGCTCACCGCTGCTTCCAAAAAAACTACAAGATCATCAGCGGTGAGAGCACATACCTTTTTCAATGTATCGTTACTCACTTGAACCTACGTTGTTAACGTAAACATAACCTTACATACAAATAGTGTTCAAATGGAGTTCCGTGTATTAGATACTTGCCTACCAATGCACCCAGCCAGGATATTCATATCTTGGCCGATAATATGTGTGGTAAAACAACGTTCATCTAGGACTTACTACTCAACCCAAAGTCACAAAATGTGCTTACTGGTCAAGTAAGCAAAAACGATTTTCAAAGCCTGAGGCTTTCCGGTTATAACTTACACTGCTATTCCCGAGGACCCAATTGAGTTTGACCCAAAAAAGAAGAACGTTCTCATTGTGGATGAGCTGATAAAAGATGCAGAGTGGTTGAAGTATTTCAGCCAGCTTATCAAGGATGGGAGTCATCACGATAACACCACACTCATCCCAGTTGTTTATTGGTGTTGTGGAAGTGGAGATGTACGGTGCCAGCGTTTATAAATGAACTACATGTGTCTCTTTCGGTTCCCAGCCCAAAAAAAGCAGTCCACAGCTTAGGTTGTAAAATTATCCCTGGCAGATCGTTTTATTGATGTCTATAATGAAGCGACCAGTGAACAATATAGTTGATCTATCTCGGGCACACTATATCAATCCATTTTTGCAATTTAGATGTAGAAAATGAGGTTTCATATACCCAATGCAGCCAAGATATAGAAATGGTGAACATATTTAGACATGATATTAAGCCTGATGGCGCCATAAACAAATGCGGTCCAACGGGACCAATTGGGCCTAAAATAAAATCTGATGAGCGATGAACTGCTGGTGTTTCTGGTTTTAAAGGTGATCCAAAAGAGAGTGAACCTTCTGGTACTCCTTGTTCTAAAAGTGACTCAGGAGAGCATGGATTTTACGATGGGTCTTAGAGGAGAATCCGGTGAGAAAGAAGGGATCTGGAGAAAAACACTTAACTCTTGCACCCAATGGAGGTATTTCACAAAATAAAGATGGCTTATTTCTCTCTCTACTGATGCTTTTATGGGATTGCTCAGCTAGTGACTACCACAGTGAAATTTTGAAGTCCTCTTCGAAGAAATACTGTATCTTGTATATCAACGCCACACATGATAGTTGGAACATGTTTGCTATGTTCATTCCTGCAACATACACAAAGGAGGCCCACTGGAGGATAAAAATTGAAGGTATGATGACTCTGAGTTTTGAGACAAAAGACCCCAAAAAGCCACATTATGTCGAGTCTAGTGAGATTATCAAAGGACAGGAGTGGGAGTTATGTAGTATTTATGGGGCTGAGTGAATATAGTAAAGAAATTAATCCTTGTAAGATTGACATGGAGAAAGTAGATAGATAACCACAGCTATACCCTACATTAAACGTAACCCATACTATGCCCGAGTCTGGGTCAAACTACCGATTGACACAGGGAGCCAAACTTAAAGACCAGCTAAAGGCCGAGGTTGACTCCTGTGAAAGCCTTGTGAACAAATATACTTGAATCGTCAACGTAATCGACGGCGTTGATGTCAAAGCTAATGTCATAGGTATCGTTCTAGGAGGCGTTGGAACAGGCTTCTTAGCGTCCATGATTCCAGAACCAGTCATTCCAATCATAATGGGTGCCGCTGCCAGGTGTGGTCTTGTGAGTGCAAGCACAAAACTTGCCTTTAGTTAGCTAAGAACAAAAGCTCAAAAGCATGACCAGATCTGCGTTCTTGCAGAGAGCAAGCTCAATTCAATTGCAGACCTAGTCAGCAAGACGCTTGAAGATGGCGTAATAAGTCAAGATGAGTCATTTGATTTTAGAAGTTCAAAAATACCACGCTATGAAGAAGGAAGTACAGGCAAAGACACAGAAAAAGGCATAGAGCTTGATGAGGCCACAAAAAAAGACTTGGTCGAGAAAAGGCGTAAAGAAGCCTGTCATTCATTCATAAAAAAAACATGGGGTTGAAATCTCACTTTTAGAGATCAATCGCTTCAATACACCACCGGCGTAAATGAATCCAATTCCCTGTACACCAACTTGGGTTTGCACTGAATATTGACAATTTGTCTCTCTGCCTGAGCCTCGTTACCACGGCGCACATGGTTGGAAAAAACTACTTTTTCCCAAAAAGATTAAAAAATATTCTCAAAGCAAAAGCAATTTTATTCTGTGAATTGTGAATTGCATGTTAAAATTATTTTAAATGAAAAACAACCAGAGTTTCGGAGCTGCAGACAGTGGAGGGAGAGTTTAGATTTACAACTACCAATGACTAAATATCTGCGCGAGGAAGTGCCACGAGAGCCAAAGGCTCTTCTACATGTGAGTATAAAACCATCCTACTCCTACATTAGTATTTGCTAATTGTTTATGTATGTTTATGTATGATCTATCATCCGGCCTGATGATAGGAGCAGCATGACTCCTGAAACGTTGCTCAATAAAATTTTATAACTCATGACATGCGTTTTATCTCTTTAATTATTAATGCCTGAGTTGACAAACACAAATATTTTTGAAATAATCATTAGTCTTGAGTGGAAAGTCTGTTAGTGTGTTGCACCACGATAAAAGTGAGCCAAAGCCTATATTACCCTGAGTAGACTGGTGTGATGTGATGACATTTTTTCTTTTCTTAATTTGGCAATTGAAAATTAAGGGGTTAATATGGTACTTATGAACTATTTAGTTTTTGGAAATATAAATACTTCCAGAACTTCTTAAAGTTTCTTTTTGTGAAAAACTGTGTAAATAAAAATTTTAATACATTAAAATCATACTAACCTCATCTTCTTTTGCCTCTACACTTTTATATCCTGCTTTTGCTTGTTTGATTTTTTCTGAGACTTTTGAAATGCCTTGATAAAGAAAATCTGAAATAGATTTTCCAAGAGACTTTAGGAACCCAAACTCAAAACATGCGTTAACATCATGAGCTGTGTTGTGCTTTCCTAGCAAAGTAACATTAACTTTAACTCCAAAACATGCTTTTGATGCTTTTTCAAGTGATGTATTGAAACAGGCATGGTGAATCTCGATAATATTATTTTTTATATACGATGCAATATCCTGAGCAGCTTTTAACCCAACTGCAGCTACAGATTTGATTGAACTAGCAATATTTTCAGCAGCATCGATGACACCTTTCGCCGATTCAACAATAGATTGTGCAGCATTGATGAGCGTCATGATTATATCATACTTTACTTGGCGGTACTAATAAGAGAAATAAAATGACGCAGATAAAATACTTTATACTTTTCAAATAAAAAAAATTAAAGCAAAATTGATTTCAATTCTAAAAACAGAATTTTTAAATTAATTTATAATTATTTTTTAGATGAAACGTTTTTCTGAAAATTATAGAAATAATTTATAAATTAAATTTATAAATTAAATTTATAGGGATTGAAATAATATAAAATCTCAGCTTTAGGCTTTCATAAAACTTTATATGCAGTAAATATCGAACAACTCCTATAACCATACAACGATATAGCATCTTGCATGAATCATTTCATTTTGTTAACATTAATGACATATTAAGTTATTTTTACGAGAGCAAAAATAAAACAGGAAAAAGCTTTAAAATTTTGTAAACCTTAATGTACTAGAATTTTAGTAATGTTCCAAGTTGATTGGATTTAAGTTTTCTTCATGCGCCATAGATTAGAATACAACAATTATATAAAAAAATGAGATTTACACATGGCTGTTGAATAAATAGAAATCAAATTAAACGACTAAAGCTAAGTACGAACTTAAAGAGAAAAACAATTGCACTTTAAGTAGTTATTTTAAATTTATTGGAAATAGTTCTTAAAAAAAAAAATGTGGTAAAGATTTCTCAAATTCAGATTTACATATGAAACACCTTTAAGTTACGCCAACTTTTTTGATATTTTCAAATTTAAACTAGACACAAAATTAAGTGGTGCATTATGATTATCACAAATACCTTCTTATTGAATAATATTGAATGTATTGAATATCAAATACCTTATTGAATAATACTGAATGTATTGAGTATCACAAATATCTTATTAAATAATATTGAATATCACAAATATCTTACAAATACTTACCTCTTGTTTAATAATTTTCGCACCAATTTTAATAGAAGCAATACTTTTATCCATTATGCAATCACCTTGACACAATTTTCTATTCCAGAATCCCTCACCTGAAACAAAGCCAAAAAAATTATGAATTTAACAATACAATTTTATCTAAAATTATATTATTTATTCTTCTAATTACATTTAGTGCTTGAAAGGTTTCTTTTTTTCATTCTTAAGCTCAATTCACAAATATCAATTCAAATAATCTTTTAAGTAAAATTTCACCCATTTTCGGTGCATTATTAAAGTTTAATTCATTTTCCGCCATAAAGGAGTTTGTAAAAAGTTATATATTTAGAGTCACTATTAGTTATATAGATTGCATACACCTTTATATAGATACACCGGACACCATTACACACACCTTTACATATAAAGATGCTTGCTCATAAAAATGATTAATTGCATTACTTCTCAAAAAAACATTCACATTTTCAAAAAAAATATTTATACAAAAATTTGACAAAAAAATAGCAATGGCCGTGATTGGTGATTACTATACATGGCATGTTATTACTATATATGGTATGTTATTACTATACTTGGTGTTGAATTGAATCAGTACTTTTTGTTCAAATAGCTTAAAAACAGCCAAAAAGCATAGTAAATTTTGAGTTCTCCTGATAAGAAAAATTTGGTTTTTCATGGTTTAAAAGCACATGGTATTAGTCAAGTCTATTATTCGTAGTATTTTTATATTTAGTATTTTTGGCTCGAAATTGAGTAATTTCTTTTCTTAACACATGAGCTGTTCTGTTACGAAAAAAAATAAATAGTGATAATTTATATGATAAATAAAACTTGACAAACAACCTGGTCATAGCCCTGTTAATTCTACATGTAACTAAAATTCTAATATTCAAACCAAAACAAGCAAAATAAAAATTAAATATAAAATTCATACAGGAAAAAAATTTTCAATTAAAAGACCAGTCAATTTTTTATACAAAATATGATTATGCCAATGGAAAGTTTGATGAAGATTGCTTGTTTACTATGTTGTCTTTTTTGGCGTTTTTTTTTTTCTTTTTACTTTTGATAATAGTTAAAATTTGATTCAATTTACAATTTTGATTATTCTGTTTTTTTGTTTACCTGCAGTGTCGAACATAAAGGTAAGAGGCATAAAGAATTTTTTCTTCCCTTTGCTTTTACTCGTTCCAGGTTCTAAATATCAAATTTGAAATTAATAACCTAAGCTAATACAAATAAATTTTCAAACGGTTACTTCCATATTACCAGGCAGCATTAACACTGGTACAAATTGAAGACCAAATACAGTATTTAAATAAGTCAAATTTATGAAAAGGCGATTTCCATGGAAATTTTATGAGCTAATACCAGATTTGGACCCCAAGTCATTCTACGAATTTGATTGGAATCAATTTTCTGCATATTTGAGGTTAAATAAGACTGGATTTTCAATTCTCTAAATAAATGATTTATTTTTCAGTCGGTGAAATTCAGACTATTTACAAGTTGATCAACATGCCAACTTTTAACTTGAAAATGAAAAAATTTTTTCCAAAGAAATGAAAAACTCATTTCAGATAGGAACTTGCAAATTTTTCATACAAATGTCTTCAGATTTAAAACCAATTAAGTGATAGGGATAAGTATGCTTTGATAGGGATTTACAATGATTTGTGGTTCTTAAAACCTCCAAGTACCCTTTCTGCTTCTTAAATGAATTTGCTTCTTTGTTTCATTGCTAAATAGTATTTATCTTATAGATAAAAATAAAATAACTAATTCAGCTAATCACAAAACTATCAGTCTGTTATAAAGGCCATTAAATTAACCCTTAATAAGCACTTAAAGAGAAAACTTGATAAGAACCATTTTTCAAGCAAAAAATATTCCTAATGCTTATAAATTCAAAAATTTATAAAGATTTCAATGCTAGTGTGATTGTCTTGGAAAAAGGTTCACCGAACTCAAATCAAATGGAAAACCTGGTAAATTTTTAATTGATCTTTTTGTCCGGTCATAATTTTGAAGATTTAATAGACGGACAGCCTTCCAGTAAATTTCAAGTAAGTGCTGGAGCCTCACAGATATCTTATATACACAAATATATATATATATACATATTCACTAAATACTTAGTATATTTACTTAGTATCCGATATTCATGAAAGCTTTCCATGACTGTTTTAAACAAATTTTTTAACAGTTTGTTGACAAAATTATTGATTATGGGGGGTCACAACGTGGAATGTTTACATGAAAAAATCTCTGAATATTCTAAAAATGATTTCTTCATAAAACAATAGAATGAGTGTTTTAATAGATTTATATAGATTTCAATTAAATCTTTTCCTATTCTGGTGCTACTTCCATGAAAAATAATTCCAATGATCCTTACCTGAAGGATTTTGATCCAAGAAATACTTCTACTCTCACAGTATAGCCCTATTTAAATGGTTTATCGAAATAAAAAATGATTATAAGCTTGATTTGCAGAGCAAAGATTATATACATAACCAATCACTCACTTTGCTTGCATTGTTTTGTACAGTCAACAGCCAGGGCTCCTTCGTATTGTTCCACTTTTGCTGCAGTGATTGACATTTTCTTCTGAATAAGAGACATTGTTTCTTTCAGGCCTTTTATATTTTCAATTATCTTGTCGTACCATGATGCTAATGAAATAAAGAGTAGAGAGTATAAGGAATAGAAGCTATCATTAATTTAATAAAATAAGGAATGGGAGCTATCACTAATCTAATAAAATAAGGAATGGAAGCTATCATTAATTTAATAAAATAAGGAATGGGGAAGGCAAAAGAATAAAATTAAATATGATGCAAACCATGATTAGAATAAACACACCTAAAAGAGGAAGAGCAAAAATTAGAAGATTTAACCTTATAATGAAAAATAGCATTATCGTCATCATCATCGTCATCATCAGGTTAGCAATAAAATTTTACAGAATTAAAAGTTGGTATGTCTCAAAAATAAAATAATTTTTAAAAGTTTCTCAGACAATGTTGTTTTTTTTTCAGTCTGGGAAAGCTCTGCAGCCCATTTTTTAGACTTCAAAACATCCAGTTAATTTAGAACATACCATGTTTGGTTAATTTATTTTCACTTTCTTTGGTAGCTGCGTTGACTACCTCTACAGCATCATTGACTACTTTATTAGCCTCACTAGAAGATTCTTGCAACTCAGCTGAGATGCAAGCTGAGACCTATAAGAAAATTGTACAAAATATTTACTAACACAGCACGTAAGTTAGATTTTTAGTTTTGAAAAAATTTACAAAATCAAAAAATCAAATTTTTGGTATGCTACGGTATTCCTATCTAGTCAAGATTTTTTAAAGACAACTTATGTGCTTAAAATATCATTAGCAATATTTCTATTTTTATATTTTATTTTATATTTATATATTTATATTACATATTTATATTTTATACTTTAGTACAAATAAAATTGCCTGTTTGAGAAAATCAAAAGCATTTTCCTTTTTATTTCTCACAAAATTTTTCAAAGAAAAATATGAATGACAGAAAGCATTAAGTACATACAGCCTTATTTGAAATTATGTTTGCATATTTTTATCGATACTGACTCTTTTGATGATAAATTCCACTTTTCCCTTCTACCCTCCATATTGGACCGCTTTATGCAGTTACTTTTATATAAATTATTACAAAAAATTTATAAACAAATAATTTATAAACAAATAACACAATATATATGCCCAATCTTTGAGAGAAGCAATGAATAACTTAATATATATATATAAATATATAAATATATATATATATTTGAGAAAAGCGGTTAGAAAGCAAAATCGTTAGAATTTTATTACATTTAAGCAAGTACCTGGAATGCTGCAGAATCTAACTTCATCTTTTTCCCATAAGGAGCCTTAACTGAGAGATTGGCAGAAACAATACCAAACAGATTTCCATACACAACAAAATTAATTCCAGCATCACTAATGTCAATCAAAACCTCTGATTGAATTCCCAAAATTGAAATAGCGCCTTGGATGAAAAACTTTGCCTAGTAAGGAAATGTAAATAAATATTTAGATAAATAAACATGACAAGCTAAACTTAGCTTGATCAGCAATGTCGGACAAAATACTCTTCTTTTTTTTAAATTTATTTTACAAAAACTAATTATAATATATGACTCTAAAGCCTTATATCTTGAGTTCTATAAATAACATAAAAAATATTTCCACAAATTAAAAAGAACAATTTTTTATGAAAAAAATAAATACCAAAATAAATCTTCGCCCAAAAATTTTTTGCAATATTTGACATTCTTATATTAAAATAAAAAAAAAAAAAAATAAATAAATAAAAGAAGAATTTTCAGGTCCAAAAAATTTTGACTTTTTTCAGTTTTGTTTTTTTTAACTTCATACGAAATTTAAAAAAGAAAATGAATACAAAAACTTCATTCAAAACTGTTGTTATCAGGCCTAAATTTCACCTTCTTTGGGTTCTGGGGCTTGGACTAATAACTTTTTTTTAAATGACAGACATGCCTAATTTATTAGAAACAAAATTTTCTAAAAAAATTAAACATTTCAGGATAATTGGAGAGTACTCTTTAATTATTGATAGATTATAATCTAAATTATAAATATACAATACCAGGTCATTTACTATTTCTTTTATTATTATGCCCAATAAGAGAAAAAAAATTCTGCAACTATGAAACTTTGCAAGTAGCTTTGTTCAAATTCATCAACTAAAATATGCTTAAATAGTAAATGATTAAGCAGAATTGTTACATAAATTGTATGATAAACATAAGTTGTGGTAGATATCATGACTAGAATTTATTTTTTATTTCTGATTTAAAATTTAAAGAACAAAAATGTGACAACATGACTTATTTTTTACCTATATGAGTCACTAAATAAAAGTCCTGCATTTTAATTCCAGGAGTGCAAATCAAAAGATTAATTGAAGTCCAGATGAGCGCAATTTCAATCAAAACTTAAAACCCATAAAAAAAATCAAGTACTGACCGAAGAAGCTGCAATGTTGATTAAAACCTTCGGTCCATTTGACTCATCATCAAGCTTTCTCAACAGTTTAAATGATCCACCTAAAATATTAATTGGTGCCAATTCTACATCAACCAAAATTTTTTTTGGGCTGACAACAATCTTGCTGCGGACTTTAAACCCAAGACAACTAATTAACCCCTGTAGTTGAAATCCAAACTCAATCTTTTTCCCTAATTCTTTCAATTCGGTACCTGAAAATAGAATAATTCATTTGTTTAGGACAATTTCAAATTCTGAATCAGAAAAACTGCAAAAGCAATTAACACAGAGAAGAAAAAAGATTTATTTTTATTAGAAAGAAGAAAATTTTATATTGATTAAGCATTGATTTTTGATATCGTAACAGTGAGAGAGGTAAGGTTGTGTTTATTTCATCACAGGGACATATATATAGTTTGTGTTTATTACATCACCAGTATAACAAGTTTGTGTTAAAATTTTGCAAAATTGTTTGAAGAAAATTACACAAATTTACAATTGTAATATTAAGTAAGTGTTAATTAATAAGTGGTAAAAATAAAGGAAGTATCCTTTCTTCTAAAAGTCAAAAAAAAAAAAAAAAAAAAAAACACAAAAAAAAAACTTCTTGGGAAGTTAGGTAGCTATGTCATAAGATGTCATTATATGCAACTAATATTTTTAAACTAAAATTTGACTAAAAATAAAAGTTGAGACATAGGTGATATTTTATTAATAAACTAAGTAAAAAATATTAAATATGGACTCTGCCACCTGCCCACATGTTTGTATAACATCAGAAAACGACATCTGACAAAAAAAATTCCTTTTAAAACATTTCCAATTGTATTTCAGAAAATTTTTAATCCCTTTTTTTAATAAAGCTGTAAAACAATTGTGATATCTTTTTATATTGTTTTATAGCAATTTATTAAAATTTTAAACTATAGATCTTCCTGTATTTTGATCAAATTTTATTTTATTTATTCCCTTTATAGAAAATTGCCCTAAAAATAAATTCATTTATAGAACATTGTTCATATGAAATTATTTTAATACCTAAAAACAAATTACCTGCAGGGTTTGAAGAGAAAGCCACCATGACACCCTCTGGAAAACCTGTATCTGAAATAACTTGAGGTAGTTTTAAATTATAGCCAAAGGCTTCAGCACATTTTCCCAATGTAAGTTCATTTATCTCCCCAAAAAAATGATTGGCTGTTGGCTTAAGAATATTGATACCACCACTGGCTTTAGTGATGATTTCTTTTCCTGGAATACCAACACGCATTTCTCCACCAAGATCTAAAATAAACATTTAACATAAATAACTAAAGGAACAAAATAGACAAGTATACAAGAAAAATAATTTCTATTATAATACCGTTGAGTAATGCACCTTCATATCTCGACTATAACAATGTTAAAGATTGTCTTTGGTTGGTTTTAACAATATCATTCAAGCAATCGATATTATACCTTTTTGATTGGTTGTTTTTCAAACAATGAATAAAAAGAACTATTATTTTTATTCTTTTTTTAATATTCTTTATTCTCATGAAGCAGGCAGAATAATAATTTTCTTGATAAATAAAGGATATATCACAACCGAAAGCCAATTCAACTGATTTAAAATAATTTAAGGGAAAAAATTCAAAATATTTTACCTTGAAATACATAAATCAAAAAACAGCAAATAAATTCACATCTCTTTTCTTTTCTCTTCTGTGTAAAGATAATATTTGTTTAAATGTTGTTCTTATAAAATTGTCTTTATTTATCTAATATCCTAAAATGCTATGTTACAACAATTACATTTTCCACTGAAATTTATGCAACTAACGTATTGCTATATTTTGACAAAAAGAAATGCAAGTTGAGTTGGAATAAATTATATATATATTGTATGATTAGAACATATCTCACCCATCGTCTTTAATGCAAACACAGGCAATTGCAAGCCAACTTTGATGTGTATGTTTCCAATGGAAAGCTTAGGGATGTTAAATGGTTTATGCCACATCCCTTTCATCTTTGCAGCAAGTTCTACACCACCAATGGCCTGAAGTTTAATTGAAGCTGGAATTGAAATGGAAAAAGTATTACATGTTAATTTGATTTATATACGTTTTGAGATGTACTTCAAAATGACAAGTTATTTGTCAGATTACAAAAGCCAAAAAAAAAATTACATGTAAAAGAAGAGGTTGATTTCTCTTGTCGATTTCTACAAATGGAAAACGGTGTGATGTAAAGCCTTTCTCAGCTTACATATAAAGCCTTAAAAAATTCAGAAAAATAATATACAGTTTGATAGCTTACTATGCAAGTGACCAATATAATAAATACACAACAAATTGTTAATTAGAAATTATAGAAGGAATTTTATTAAAGCTGAACTCAAACATATTATGCGTGTCTGATTTTTCCTGCATGACAAAGGAAATAGGTCTACATGGTTTTCATGAGTTCCCATTAATGAAAGTACACAATTGTGAAAAACAGATATCCTATAAGTTTGTTAAAATAAAATATTTTTGGGGTAAAATTTGTTGCAATCTAAAATTCTAAGCACCTTAAGGTTGTGAGTCAACAAGTATCTATAGGAACTTAACATCAGATAATCTTAATAATTTTAATTTTTTGCTTTCAATACTTGTGAGAATTTTTTACACATGACAGGAATTTTGAAGGGTTTTACAAGTTAAATTCCCATATTCTTGTACAAGAAAAATAGCCTTTTTCTTTTAAAGTTTTACCTTTAGTCAAAAAAATTTTACCTTGAAAAATGAGTGGTTCTGGTTTTATTTTTAAAGTCATTTGTCCATGTAATGCAAAATCGTTTGATAGACCAAGTCTTGCTTCAAAATACACATCGTTCAAAATAACTGTTTTGCTTAGTTCCAAATGGCCTCCTTCGTATCCAGCTTTCACAAAGAAATCATTCTTGGAATAACCAGCCTCTACAAATAGTCTTGCTCCTTTTTCCATCTTCTTCTTTGCCAATTCACAAAGATTATTCTTCATACAATCATCCGGAATTGTAAGGGTGCCAGAAAAGTAGACACCTAAAGAAATAAAGAGTAATGATAATTGATCAAGTAAGTACACCAGGCAAAGTGCAATTTTTATAAATAGTAGCCAACATGACACAAATAATGCCAGACCAACTTCATATAAACTGTCTGTTTCTATTTTAAGTCGTTGAATAACAACTTGTCTGAGTAGACCCAATAATCAATAAATGAGCAGCAAACAACAGCTTAATATTCTTTATCAAAAAAAACCCCACATTTTATTTTTTATTATTATCAATGGTCTTAGAATACATTTTGAAGGTTTATAAATTCTTTTTACACTGGGCTCATCACCATCTGTTCTGTTCAATGACGCATAAACTCTCAATTGGATTATTCTGAAGGATAACATAACTGACAAGATTTAAATTTTTCAGAAAAAACTGAAATCTTTTCAGACAACCCCAATAATCTCTAAATTAAGATAATATTATTTTAAACTGAGAAACACTGGCAAAAGTTTAGGTAATTGAAAAACTCAACTAGCTCTTTTTCAAACAAATACAAGTGTATATAGATACTCAAATAGATCCTTTGCCTATTTTCTTGCAAGTCAAAATAAACTTGCGATGAGCAAGAGATACAAGGGTAAAAAGTCTAATCAAACTCAAAACTTAAAAGCAAACCCTTGAGTCTTTTAATTTAGAAAAATAATTGCGATTTTAAAACTCAACCTGTGAATGACTTTGTGATGTCTTAAAACAAAAATATATTATTTTGAAATATCCAATGCATTCTTAGCAAGAACTATATGTAGAGCACCTTTATGTAAGATACTGGCTTGATTTTTTTTAAATATAGCCATATATGTAAAAAATAACCATTCATGGAAACCCTGAATACAAAAAAAAAAATGCTTTTGTTACGTTTAGTGTTACATTTAATGTTTAATGTTTGCAGTTCATATGAAATTTTCACCGCAATTATGATATCAAGAAAACGAGAAAACTAAGCACGGATTTGTAGACATCGCGCATTTAATTTTTTTCACAACAATACTAAATAATGTTCAATTTACGCAACACTGTGTTCTAAAATGCAGGGCTGACAAATAATAAACAAAAATTGATAAAAAAATAAAAAAAAAGAAAAATATTCTAATATTACTGCAAAAACAAATAAAAGTACTTTTTCAACGATTCAAGGATAGCGTTGTGTCTCAGATTTATTTTTTCTAAAATACCATACAATTAATTTTATAAACTTTTATTAAATATTAAATGTTAATAAACTTTTCTAAAAGATGAAAAAATGGATGAAAAAAAGGTTAAAGCAGAAAAAAAGTGTTAATTTTGCCATTTGGAGGAATAAGTCCCCTCAGATTTATTTTTTTTCAGTTACATCATTACAATAAGTTCCTTTACCAAACGTTACCTCTTTTTAAAATTATTTGTTTATAAACTTGAGATTTCTAAATTTATTAAATAAAAAAATCTCGCAAAAAGAAACAAAAAAAAAAAAATGAAAAAAAATGAGGCAACGTTCTGGTTACCAAAATATGCTGATTAAGATAAAAATATTATTTAGCGGTTGTTGTTGTTTTTTTATACAGGGGGTAGGATTTTTTTTAAAGCTGTGTATCAAATAAATTTTGATGAGAACAAAAAAAAAAAAAAAAAATCTATTGACGTCATAGATTAGAATATTAAACGTCATAGATTGAATATTAAACTTAATTTTGCGACTTTTAAAATGATTTTTAATGCATATGAAACTGCATAAAAAAAAATTTTTTGGAAAAAACTTTTTTGATTTTTTATTTCTAGTCCAAGCACTAAAATAGTAAAAAATAGTTGTTGTAAAAATAAAGATTTAAGAAGATTTAATGTGTCGATAATTATCATTAAATTTGTGTTTATTAAGGTGGTTCAGTTTTAAGTGTGTAAGAATTTAAAAATCTCATAAGGTAGAAATCATACTTATATCCATGTCGGTGGATTCAAGTTTATTGTAGACATTACACAATACTGAGATATAAATCATAATTATGTCGATGGACTAAAGTTTATTCTAGATATACAATGCAGAGATAGAAATCATACTTACATAAATGCCAGTGGAATCAAGTTTATCCCAGATATAAAATATGGACATAGAAATCATACTTTCATCTAGGTTTGTGGATTCAAGTTTATACCAAACGCACAATAATTTAAAACAATTTAAAGTTTATTCAACTTAAACAGACAATTCACTAAAAGTATCTAATTGAAATAATATCTAAAAACCTGGTTTTGGTTTCCCTACAGCTGTTTTTACGTCAGGCAATGTGAACATGTTGCGATCTGTGGTACTCATCACCAAAGCTGATAAAAAAACATATTAATGAGTACATTAGAATCATCACATTATAATCTTAATAATTTATAAGAAATTTTTCTTTAATTAATACTCAAAGTAATATTCATTAACTCTACATGGTACAATCTTACATGGGTTGGACTTGGTTCAATCAGCTCCTTTCCAAAACTTCTACATTTTTTTATCACATTCCATTTAATGAAATTTTGTAAGACGTACTAAAATAAATCATAACTTTTCGTGAAAATAATTTTCAAAGACTGTTTAAAATTTTTAAATAAAGACTTTGATGACCTTAATATTTATCTATCTGAAAATCAGCAAACATATAAAAAGTTAACGAAATCATGACCAGTAAAATGAACCGCTCCAACTTTTAAACAAAATACCTATTAGACATATTAAAGCCATACTTTTATACAAATCAAGTTTTATCTACCACTTGTTTGGAGAAGGTCTATCTTGTAAGAATGCGACTAGTGCAAAATATTATCCATATGCAATTTCAATATATAACAATGTTTATTATTTAATATTTATTTATATATTAATATTTTTAATATATTTATAAATAATTTAGTGATTTAAAAAATTAACTGCATTTCTATTTTTGTGTTAATAAAATTAAAGCACCATATATAAACATTTTTAGATATCCATTTTGAAATTTGAAAAAAAAAAAAAAAAAAAATTTACATTTGACTTTAACTCCAAAATTTCTTAAGTTTATAAATAAAAAATATAACTATATGTCAATATGTAAATATGGTGTCAAGGCTTTAATTGTTTAATTGTAGCCTGATAATCTTACATAATGCAATCAACTTTTGATTACCGCAGAAAATTTTTCACTTGCTTAACAAAAAAAACAAGCCCACTTGATCAGCTAAAGCTTAATTACCATTAAACTTTTGATTCAACTTATAATATAATATAATTAAATATAATTAATATATAATTAAATATAATTAATATATTAATATATTTTACTTGTTGACAATGTTTTTGCTTATTTTGCTGATATCTCTGGTTATACGGTTGAATTTTCATAAGCAGTAAGAAATTTTCGATGAACAAATGTGATTTTTTTATAATCATTTTCTAGAATTTTCTTGAGTTTCCTGGGGAATGGTAGATCAATATTTAAAGACGCAGTTCAAAACTATAATTTGTTTATATTTAATCGTTATTACGTTATTATTGCATGATGGATGGGTTGATTCAACTTGATTTTCTATGACAAATTTGGGTGCAAAACATATCAAAAATCAGACAACTTATGTTTAATTCATGCAGAAATAAGAAGTAGATGATTATTCATAGCATTCAAAACCAAAAAAAAATATTAAAATTCATAAAAATTAATTATTCTAAATTTAATATACTCAAAATTAAGTGCTAAAAAACTCTTTCTTACTGAAGCAGATACTTATTCTTTACATCACGTTTGGAAGAGCACTGAACCTTCAAAATGGCTCATTTTTAAAAACACCACTAAAATATATTTCGTCGCAAATAATAAGATAAGATAATAAATAATAAGATCCCACTTCTAAGTAACCTCCCTCTCAAATAAGCCTCTTCGTCTGAAATATTTTGACAAAATAAAAAAATAAATTTTACAGAATTTCATTTAATAATTTACAGTTTTTAAGGATATAAATATCTAAAGTTTTCATTCTTCGTTGATTTATAGTCTTCATCTATTTGTCACTAAATTTCCAGAGAAGATAATAATGGATTAGGAGTCAACAATCAACACACTGGTTGTATGCGTTGTTTTTTTGGAAACCTTTGAATATTTAATGGCTAAATAAAAAGGCCCTAAATTTTAATTCAGAAAATAGTAACAAGGATTTTGAGATTTAAAAAAAATGCTGAAATCTAATGGGTATGTTCATTCCTAGGTCAATTCTCCGAGGTAACTACCCTCTGTCAAACATGAATTCTATCTGTTAATTGAAATCAAGGGGTTGGGGGTTATACCTGGTAAATTTTTCAGGGTTAGAAACACCCAAATTTATTTGAAAAAATATATGCAACACAATTTTCTAAAGTACTATCTCATTTTATTCACATCCATTACTTTAACTAAATTTATGAGACTAAAATTGGCTTCTTTACCATCTCATCAAGGACATATATTGGTTTTCTTCTTTCTTTGCTTTAGTTTCATAGCACAGCAGTTATCATAACTAAAATAGCTAACCGTTCAGATGCTGGATTTGATCAAGTCATACCAACTGCAGAGTTATGAATAATCCAATAAAACCGTTTTATGTTAATTTCTTAAAACTATCTGTTGGTGTCAAAATGAACTTGCACTACTTTAAAGGGAGATATTAGAATCTTATGCTGGAAGAAAACTTTGAATTTCAAGATATCATTTAACGAGAATCTTATCTTTGTTATAATTAATTGTTTAATTGTTTTAATGTAAGCACATTCTTCCACTCAATGCCTTTGTCCCCAAATCTATGAATCAAATTTATGAATTTAAGCTACGTTAATGAGTTAAATTAATTGACAATTTTTGAATTGATTATTTATTTATTTTTATGTGAGAAAATAATTAGAATATTTAATATATAACAGCAGACAGTTTAGTCCCCGCAATAGCTGTGTTACACCTCTTATTTATAGCCCATGAGTAGAGAATTTCTTTGGTAATATCAAAACAGGATAAAAATAATGTGTAAATTAACATTTTTTATCAACTAGCAAATTCTATAAGTATGGGAATCATGATTCTGTTATTAACCTTGCTAGTTTTAGTATATTCATTCTTCTCAACTTACCCCAAATTTCGGTCTTGTAACTTCCGTTTTAATACAAAT
>JAUZNK010031201.1:0-18783 GCA_035046665.1 Euphysa ruthae
ATATAATATAAAGCAGAACTGGGAAGGTATAAGAGAAATTATAAACATCAAACCTAAATCTAAAAGTAATATAAATAGTCTAATTATAAACAATAATGTTGTATATATCAAGTAAACAGATAAAGCAAACCATTTTAATAATTTTTTCTCTACAATAGCTAAAAATTTGTCTAATAAAATTTAAAAATCCAAAACCGATCTTAAGAACTATCTTGGTTAACCTAATACAGACAGTTTATTTATCACTCCAACTACTTCAGAAGAAGTTAACAATCTCTTAAAAATACTAAAAATAAGAAAAAGCACAGGTGGAATAGATTACCTACCAAACTCCTGAAACTTGTTCTCAACACCATATGCAAACCTAACACTATTGTCAATAATTCTTTTCAGAAAGGCATATTCCCTGATTTATTTAAGGTTGCCAGAGTTACAAGTCTACAAAACTCGATTACTCTAACTGCTTTCACTATTATCTAACATAGGTAGATCTTTGAAAGACTTATGCACAAATTATAAGCACAAATGAATATCTTAATTTAATTGAAATAACTGAATCTATCAGATAAGCTCTCTATAAAGCCAAGTTTGCTTGTAGGGTACTTTTAGACTTGCATAAGGTGTTTGATACCATTAATCACAATATTCTCTTAACTAAGATATACTAAGGTATTTGAGGCTTAACATTAAATTGGTTCAGTTCATACCTTTCCAATCGTCAGTAATTTTTATTTCTAAATAGTGCTCACACAAATATACAAACAGTCAATACATGAATACCATAAGGATCTAACTTGGGCCCCAGCAAAGCTCTTTTTATAAAAGAGAGGCCTAATTATAAACAATATTTTTTTAGTTGCTATCAGAATCTGTAGAGTCATACCGTGCATATGTGTACATTACCACTTATTTTAAGGCATAATTCCTTAAAGTTCATTTTGATATGTTTCAAAGTTGAGATAATAATCCAACTTTATACCAAGTTTTTTTACATGCTTGCCTATGGCTTTTTTTTTGAGGAAAATGATGGCAACGCAATCATTATTTAGTGCTGAAGAAGTGTTTTTGATCAAAATATCTATTGTATTTGATACTGGTTTATATTTCTCAGTAATGTAATTTTAGTGCAAAAACCTTTTGTTTATTTTTTTATGTTTTTTCATGAAGTTAACATATATTTTTTATCCATTTTCCAACTTTAGAAAAATCCTGCTTCATAGTACTGTGCCAAATATGGTCATTTTTTAAATGCGGCAATTGTATTTTTTTGTATGGGCAATAATTCCTTAGTTAAAAATTCCTTTTTTATTTTTTTTAGTTGGAGTAGTAGACTTAAAAGGTGGTGTGATCCAAAGGTTTCCAGACTATGAACATAAAGACCTACCTTTTCCACAGGGACTTGAACATGTGAGTTGTTGTTATTAATGTTTAGCCTTATAATTACTGGTATATTTGTTAAACCCTTAAAATGTTATATATGCTCATCCCTAAAAACACTAAACGTTTTTGGTTTATTTGGAAAAATCACGCTGATGTCATATGCTTATTGGAAAGCTAGATCACGATAACAAAAAAAGAGTAGTGAAATCGATAGTAAAAAAAATTTACGATGCATATACTAAATTAATTTGAAATGAAAATTATGTCTTGAATAAGCTTGGGCTCATTAAAATATGTAGAATTTAAAGATAAACTTTGTTGAAGTGTTGGGTATTAAAAGAAACACAGTGTAATATATAATGGCTCGTAGGTTTAGCTTCTAAGTTGTATAAAGGAGTTAGAATGTTATTAAAGTCATGAATTTCTATTAAATAACTGATGAAAAGAAAGAACTATGCAGCATATTACTAATTAATAGTCTGTTAATTGTCATGCACTCGTCTGTGTATATGAAAAATAAAGAAATTACTACGGTTGAGTATATTATTTGTAGATCATAACTATTAAAATCTCCGGAAAGCAATCTGATAACCAATCTATGTTAAATATATTAATTATCTGAGAAGCACAAAAAGTCCAGTTTTAGGATCTGATTTTCTCTGTAAGTATTTATTTGCATTTTACTATTTTTAATATCCAAAAAGTAGTAAATTTGGAATTAAAATTTAAATAGACATTTATTAGGCTGATCTAACTGATTTCCAAATTCAAATAGTTTGCATAATCGGACAATATAATTTAATGATAAATAATAGAACCATATAAATAACCAAAAAAAATTATTTTTCAGAAAATGATGTTGTATTTTCCACTTTAGTTACTTTACCTTCTTTTTTGACATACTTGTTTTTAACCTAATTTAAATGTTTGAAATTATTTTGTATAAGTTTTAAAATTTTTTTATTTATACCTTATGATGTTTTTGTTGTGAGCCACTCTTTGCAGTTAACAAGCATTCCTTTGAACGAAATAACTGTTTTTAAATGTGGCCATTGACTCAAATATTCTTCTTAAAATCATTGGTTTACGAGAAATACAAAAAATTCCCTTAGAAAATGTCCTCCTTTTGTTTACACTAAATATGTGTACCCACACAAATAGAAAAAAATGATTATACCTTTTAAAAAACTATATTTTGGTAAATTTTAAATAAAAAAGTAATCCATACCGATCCAGCAATGTTAGTGTATCTGAAACGATGCAGCTCTGTGTAACCATGCAGGTTGTGCTTATGTTTTTATTTCAGTCAAATTAAATTATAATAGTAATTCATTATTTTCTTTATATAATCTTTGTTTCCATAGCTGGGGATAAGGATGAATATAACTTAATGTTTGAACCCAGCTAAGAAGTGTCATATAAAATAAAATGACACGTAGGTAGTTGCCCATGAATCAAAAAGATCGGAAGGAGTTTTTGCCTGATGAAGAAGAAGAATTAGAGTAGAATATAATTGAGGATTTAAATTTTTATTTTTAAATTGTGTTCAAGATATGCTTTTGTTACTAGTAACACTTGATATATCTTGTTCTTTAGTTATATGTTTTATTGTGAAAAGGTTAAATGCTAACCACAAAAAGTCGATTTCTTTAGAGTAATGTGAACTAAAATTAATTTTTAGATATGTATCCCAAGTTTTTGACAATGTAAGCACAAGAGCTTTGGTTAAAATTCTTCAATACATTTTTATTGAGTCTATGACTAGCTACAATTCAAGTAATTACAGTTTGAAAATAAACTTTTATACGGTATAAGTACGAGACCATGTGTGAAAATGATAGTTTTGTTTAAATATTTTATAACAATTCACAATGGATCATCAAAATAGTTCTAAAGCAACCAAATCATGTAAGTCTTAACTGAACGTATGTTTCAATTCCCTCTTTATTACCATCTGTTGTTTATATTTTTTTGCTTTTATACTGATATTAATAGTTATATATTTATTTAGTTCTGTCAACCAGCTGGATGGATTGCCAAGAAAATCAACCATCCACCAACATTCTTTATTTCAGTTCTGACAGATGTTGAAGGCAAATCCAACTACTTGGCCTGTCTGACGTTCTTCGAAGCACATGATGTTAAAAGTAAAGACACAAAAGCTGAAGATGAAAATGAAGAAGAAATGAAAATTGTTACTTACTATGTACCCAAGTCTCTATGTGTGGTGTCAAGAAATAAATATGTCACTACTCTCAAGGTAAAACTTTTAACCATTTTCACAATTGTTGAAGTTGTAGTGTTGCTTTAAATCTTAAAGTTGTGTTTATATTTTTGACAACCTGCTTGACTCATCCTATGTAACATGATTTTACTAACATAAAAAATTTATTCAAAAAATAAAAAATAACGTTTTTAAATTTTTCTTGAAAAATAATGTTCTATTTATATCTAAAGTTTGTGTAAATTTTTTGATTCAGAATTTTTATCTTTTTGTTTGCTTTTTTCAGACCCTTATAATGGTGATTAATCTTCATTAATTATGGTTATATTTCTATTACCTTTATTCATTAATCAACATGTTGAAATATACTCAGCGGTTTATATTTTTTTTCCTAAAAATAGTTATTTTACGAATCTGCTAAATTTTATTACAATGTAAAATGTTATTTATTATGATTTTGGAAATTTTATCTGATGGGCAAAATCAAAATTATTGATTTATACTAAATTAATAATCAAAAATAAGTGTCGTTATCAAATTTTTGTCAATTTTTTTTTTGATTTATGTTTTTTCTGATGGTATCTGTTTTTTTGACTCCCAAAAATATATATATATTTTTTTGCAAGAAAGTTCTTTTTTATATGAATCATTGTTTTTCTAATGATTGGTCAATGAAATTCTTAGCATATAGTTCTTTAATTATAGCCATTTATTTGAAGATGATTTAAATATAATATATATATATATATATAAACAACTAAAAACTGAGCACTTCAAGTGTTAATGAAATACTTTTTATGATGGATATGTTTTTGTGTTATGTTTAGAACTGCTTGATGACAATAATGGCAGGATTTATAAGCAATAAGATTGAAGTTGTTGAGAAAATGATTGGTTGCATGTTGGGATTTGTCCAAGTACCGCCTCCTGGTGGTCCAAAATTGACTTTTTCTATTGGAGGAGGCGATAGCCAAGTACTTCAACCGCCTCTTTCAAAAGATCTCCCTGCAACTAATGAGTCAGTAGCGGTACTGTTTAATCAATTAGGTATTCTTTTGTTATGGAAGATCAAATTTATATACAAGTTCCCTGGAAATTTGCCTAAAAAATACAAACTTTGACTTTTTTGATATTAAAAGACGATAAAAACATTGTTACATTCATAAAATAAATGTTCATAAGACATTTGTTACATTAAAATTACCTTAGCAATTGGCCTTCAAAAAGTCTTTTTTTGAAATAGCAAATTTTCATATTTTGTCAAATTTTTCAAGATTATAGATTCAATTTCTGTAAATTCTATTTGAAAGCAAGTAATATATTTATAGTAGTATTTCATAATCCTTCAGCTGAATCCACCTACAAAATGTATTGGTTAAATTCATGAATTTTTTTCATATCAATTTGAAAACTTTGAAAAGTGACAATGGAATGTTGACATTAGAAAAAAAACAAAGAAGTTACTCTAAGTAATTTGATCAATCATTATTTGTGATTTTTCTTTCTCTATGTTGAATTTCTCTAAAAATTTACTTTATATTTGTTAAAAGATGCTTAAAACCTTGAAATGAATCCAGGAATATTTTTTATAATATAGGGATTAACTCCATGATAAAGGTGTTTACTGCACTTGTTACAGAAGCAAAAATCCTTCTTCTCTCTTCCAGCTATACTCATCTAACTATGGCTTCCGAAGCACTCATATCTTTACTATATCCTCTGCAATTCAGGTAAACAATACATTACTACGCTACGCATTTAAAAGTGACCTATTTATTATTATTTTTTTAATAATGCATTCGAAAATATAGTAAAATATACTAAGCCTTGTTTCAGAATAAACACGCTTTTTGGATAAGCACCCATGGATTAGCCACCTAGTAAAGGCAGACTTTCTAGGAAGACTGTGTTTTAATATAAAAGGAGCTAATTATAATTTATGTACAAACAATAGTTGTAAAATAGCTATGAATTACCATGAATTATGTCAATAATTTATTGGACCTTGGAAAAGTTAGCAGGTTCCTGTAAATTTATACATGTTTGTCTGTCCGATTACTAGCCCTTTAAAACTTTCATCTTTCTTTACTTTTTTTTTTTTTTTTTTAATATTATAGGTCACTAAGAATTTTAAATTTAAAAAAAGTGAAGAAAATTTTTTTTAAAATTTATATGTATATTTATATATAAGTGTTCCTCAAATTTTGTAACATTAGCAGTAATGGATATATAAATGTTAGCGTATATTTTTCTTTTAGCTATGTTTTCATTCCAATTCTACCTTCTTCGCTGCTAGACTTCCTCTCTGCGCCTACACCTTACCTTATGGGCATCCACATGTCTTATAAAGACCTCATACCAGACTCATTGGTAAGTTAAGATAATTTGTTGATTAATTTTGCAAATATGGTTGACTCATGTATCTCTGGAAAGCCAATTTCATTTGGTTTTAAGATAAATTCGAACAATTTATTTTTGTTTATTAAAAGAAACTTTTATATATATATATATACTTTAAAATTAAACTTAATTGCTCAGCTGGTGAAACCTAAAGTGTGATCCACTTGCTAAAGTGTGAATCCACTTATGTCTGTTTGGCCGTTTTCCTCTGAAAAATTTATTAAATTTATTTTAAGTTTTGCAAAAAGGCATAACTAAGAGGAGGTCACTCACAATGTTTTTGAAACCACTTTTTTTTTATCAGATTTACTTATTGCACTTATTACTTATATCAGCTATATTATTTATCGTTAAAGGAAGGGTGCCACCACAAAAGGCCTTCAAGATGTTATTGCAAAGATTATATATATAAAAAAAATTTATCAAAATATATTAAAAACTTGTTAAGTTATTGAAATAAACATAATTTGTTAAACCCCGGATTTAAAATATCATAATGTCATGACATCACTGGCGCACAAGGTTATTATGGCAATGCAGAAAATATCAAGTTCTTATAATATATAATATACCTTCTTGTTTTTTGCTCGTTTTTGTTTTCGTTATTTTCACAAGTGGAGTTTTTCTTTTATAATGTTAATGATATCAGAAACAGAGTTTACTGCAGATTCTTCTTCAAGTAGTAACAATTCAGAAAGTGAAGAAAGTTTTGAAGAACTGTATGAAATATTCTAAAATGTTATGCAACCGTACATGTTTGAACCAGAGTGTGATTCGGAAGTAGTCAAGGAAAATGAAGAAGGCACGCAAAAGTTTATGCATTTGAATTTAATTGTGGGAAATGTGGATTGGTGTTGTTATGAAAATTGTCACTTATAAAAGAGAGGCTGACTGTTAATATCGCAACGAAATACAAGCTATATAGTCGAAGACAAATTTGAAGGTATTTGTTTACAATGGTATTCGCAGTTCTATATAGAGTATATATTTAAGTTTTCTCTTGATAAAAGTATAAGGTATTTTTACACGCGATCTTTCAGAGAAAATTTAAACATTTTTTTTATGTTTCTTTAAAATATAACAGCTGGTTTGACGTGAAGGATTCTTTCTTTTAGGTCACAAATGTATCACTCTTTCTGAAGAATTCAAAATACTTTGTTGTAAAGTGCTGAAAAACGTGGTAAGCATACACAAGACAAAAGGTGATGTTTTAGAGGAAATTCCAATCTAATTGAAAGCATTGTTCAGTGAAATGGTGGTAACATACCCCGAATATCCATGGTTAAATTTTCTCGTTTAAAGTTTTACAACCGTTATTTTTTTATGTTTTTATCCTTAGTTTTTTTTGTTTCCTTGTGTTGCTGTCACAACCTACAGCAGTGCAAATACCTACAACAAGATAAACAAATAATTATAAACAAAGTAGTAGCAGCGTGATTGATAACAACTGTTTTTTTTAATAGCAGTTCTCTATCACTCTGAACAACTTTTTCATGAATGTGCGCCAGTGTCGTCATATAATTAAAATATATCTGGTTAGTTTTAAACACATGCTTTTTTATATTTCTTATCTTCTTGTTTTATGTTTTAGTTTATGTATCGTTAGAATCAGGGTATTTATTAGATTAAGGTAAAAATGAAAGAAAAAATAACTGATGGTGGTACCTTTACTTTAAATATCTTTTGACCTATAAAGGCACTATAATGCATTTCTTATTCTTGGCTTCACGTTCAGAAAATATCACGTTAATGCGAAAATTGCATTTTAAAAAATTTTTCTCAAAAAGTTGAAAATTATTGTTTGGTTATACTAAGCCAATTTAAATCTGAAATCAGTCTATGCTTTTCTTGAAGACAAACCAATTTAAATTTTATTGAATTTGTTCCTATTAGGTTTCTTTTGGCAAATTTCTATCAATTGATATTTTTAAATGTCTCATGTTCAAGACAAGTTAAATGAATTGAAAATTAATTTTTATTTTCCTAATTTATGCCAAAGTTTTTTCTTAATTCGTAATTGTATAGTATTGCTAGAGTGAGTCAAAAATATATAAGCAAACATCAACTAATAAGATTGTTATAATATAGCAGTTTTTACCTGGTTTACTAGAATAAAATAATTATAAGAGGCTTGTCAGCCAGCAATATTTTTTTAGTCACATTTCACATAGATTGAGTTTAATAAAAAGGCTTTTAAACTTTTTCTATGCACTTCTATAGCCACCGTGTTTTGTTGTTCTATGAAATAAACACTCTAATAACTATGTAAATACTAAATTAATGCATATTTTGCTCTAGTTTTTCTTTGGTTTTATGATAATATATATGTTTTTTATAAATTGCTCAATAATTTTTCTTGTTTTTCTATATTTATAAATTAAATATTAATACCCTAAAATAGGAAATATACTAAAATATTGAGGTTTAGAACACCTATTAAATAATTTTTGACATTTAAAAAGTACTCTATGAGAAAAAAGAACTGTTTCAAATGATAATTTTAATGACTATTTGTTTAAGTAACATGCGCCTCTCAGCTCAAACAATAAGAAAGTGCTATTACTCGTCTTATTTGTGCTTTTTAGTTTGAATCAGACCCCGCAGATTCTCTTAGTTTAGCAGAAGTCTCCCAAAAGCATTCTAAGTTACAGAACAGGAGCTAATTTAGAAAAATGGTGTGTGTAATAGAAGCAAAGCTATGCTCAGTTCGAAGTAAAATATATGCTGCCACATATACTTGATGCAGTTAGATTTGTAATTAATGTATTTTAATATTCCAATAGAAGTTAAATAGTTTTAAATACACCTTATATCATTTTAAAAACGCATCCTGTGACTAGTGACTAGCTTTGCTTCAAAATTGTATAACCCTGTTTAAAAAATATTTTTTACGATATTTTTTAAACCTATATAGACTGACCTGGTTTGTATTTTTCCTCAAAAAGTTGTTTTTAAGATGTGTGTTTTCAAAGATAATCAAAGCTTTTGTAAGGCTTTGATCAACTAGGTCATTTAAGCCATATTTACTAATAGATATGCCATTTATCATCAAAAAGTTAGAATACAAGTTTTAAAAAATATGTCAGTGATGACATGAGCCACACACAAGGAGACTGGTCTTCCAAGGCAAGCAATCATCCTTTATCCAAATGAACTGTCTGCACTGAACATTAAACTGGTATTTTATATTTTCGCCAACCATTTTGAAAAATCTTTTTTAACCTGTTACCTTGACCCTTAATTAGACAAGTTCTGTCCGTCTAAAAATTGTATTAGATTTTTTGACAAGATTTTAATTTGGTTGTGCCAAAATTTTTTATGATGCCAGAAAATACAATAGAAGATTATTTTAGCATATCACCCACTTTGTGTATGGTACCCAGTCTCCTAAACGGGTCAAAAATGACTGTTTGGCTTAACTGAAGTATTAAGTATGTCAACCATTTTGAAAATTTTGTTAAACCCAAACCCCAGGACTTTATTTAATTAAAATTAATCCAAAAATGAACTCTTAAATCTCCTACAAGAAATTAAGCTGTGATTCTGCCAAAATTTTGTTTGTTGTTAGAAAATAGTTTTTGCCTGTTAGCGGTTTCGAAATATTTTTTATTGATTAAATTCATGATATAGTTCACTAGTCACTAAATTCATGATATAGTTCACTAGTCACTAAATTCATGATATAGTTCACTAGTCACTAAATTCTGTTTAATTTTTCTTGAAAACCCTGTTCTTAAGTCTAGATATGGAAATATTTTAAAATTCTTAGCAATAGTATTGATATAAATTAGGGTGTGGTTTAAAAAAAATTGATATGCTAAAAATAACTTATATCAAGTGGAAAAATGAAACAAAAGATTCCTTATGGTGGCTTATACGTACCGAAATATACTATTATAGAATTGGATCTAAACTTCTATTTGGCTTAACTTTTACGTTTACATAAATTATTTTTAAGAAATATGTTTTTGAGGTATTCAATCTTCTTCTTTTTTTTAGAGTATTGAAGTTTTATTATTTTTGTGAAGAGCCTAATTCAACGATTTGAAGAATTTTATTTTGTCAAAATTAAAAGTATTAAAACTGAAATTATTGTTATTATAAATGTTATAAGTTATTGTGATTCAGAAATTTTAATTAGTGGTATTAATCTTTTAATAATGTGATTATTCTTCATGCATTTAAGAAAGCTAAAATCTGACATTTTTATAGTTTATTGTGATTTCTATTCACCACGAAGTGTGTTGATTTTATTAGCATTTGAATTTAATATTTCATTTTAGTTTGACGTTGTTATTGTCAACATTGACGAAGGTTATATAACCGTTCCTGATAATATCCATATGTCTTACATGTCTGAACCATATTATAGTAATGTGCTAAATTCCTTAAAAATGGTTAGTGATTGTTTTACTTGCTCTAAATAGTTTGATTTATGGCAAGCCTGTTTAAAAGGAATTGAATATTGTTTAATTTTTGAAAGTTGTAACTGAGTTTGTAGCATTTCTCGTGACTGAACACAGCTAATTACCAAATTTTTTAGTATCTTTGAAAGAAAAAGCCATAATTAATTAATTTCAACTCTTTCTTGAAGATAATGATGATAAATTTGATCTTGTATTTCCAGTTTGATTTACTAAGTTTATTTTATGCTTCCAACATATGTTTATTTTGCAATATCCTATGTTATGAAATAAGATTTGTTTAGTTTAAATTGAATATTGCCATCCATTATCAGGTAACCATAGATTTTGTTTTGACTCTAGGTTGATTTCCTGTATACACCAATACACTATTCCCTAGTTAAGTTAAGATGTTTTGAAACTTTTTTTTTGCAAATTGTGATGTTATTTTTCTAATAATTTTAGATACTGACACCATCTTTGTTTACATCAGATCTGCTTTTTCCATTACCAGATGCTCCACAGACATTAGCATTGCAAGTAAGATTAACTTTCAACAGTGCCTCAAAACTTCTGATACAATCTTGTTTTACTTACTCCAATATTTTCAGAAAAAGCTTTCAGTTAGTACCAGGTAATATACCTGTTACTGATCTATACAAGGCAAAGATACTGTTATGCTATAATTTTAGTAATTGTTATTCAGGGTAGTATCCTTAGGGAAACCTTACACTAATTTACCATTCATTTAAAAGCCCTTGGTTCCTCTGTTGTGGAATTGAACCTAACTATTAAGCTTCTAAATCAAATTGCTTTTCTCTATTCTACATGGACTTCTGAAAGATTTTTTTATATGCAGCTTTTCCATGTCATAGTTTGTTTTGCGGATCACAGTTATTTATTTTCTTGGCTAGTACTCATTCATACATTGTGTATCTCTTGTGCCTTTACATGGTTTATATTTTTACTATGACAAACCTGGAAATTAACGGATGAATCTGCTACTATTTTATCAAGCATATCTGAACATCCCTTCTGTATCCCATGTAAAATATCACCATTTAACCAATATTTAGTCAGCTTTGATTGATTGATTGTGTTCGATTATGAACATTTTTAATTTGGAAGATCTGAATAATCTTATCATCAAATCAGGCAGTGGTTCAATTTTAACCTCCCATTTGTGCTATACTAGGCCACACTGCCAGCTAACATAAAAAAATTACCAAATCTATATAAAAGGTTTGGGTTTAACTAAAAAGGCATTGACTATTGCTAATTCAGCAGCAATACACATTAATTAGGAATTTTGGAACCTTCCGGGTAGCGATCACTTAAACCTAATATTTATATAATTTGTTTCTTTAGGATAAGCAGTTAAGAGCTGTATTTATTAAATTATTTGCGGAGATGTTTTGTGGATATCGTGCTTGTTTGACGTTGATAAGAGTACACCCAGAACCAATTATTTCTTTTAACAAAGTAAGTACCCAGTTAAAAATATTTAACATTAATGAATTTAATTTACTTTCCAGTATAACCAAAAATTAGCTTCTAAATGATTTTTTTTTTATGTTACTATTGTTCTTGTAGTGATGTTCATACTGGCAAAGAGATTGCCTAATCTTACATAAATTTATTTTCTTTGTGGGCTGGAAATGGTACGATATTATGAAAAACTGCATTCCTTGCAATTGTTAAATTTAGATGTCGTTCATGGAGAAGAGAGGATTAGTTAATGATGAATTCTTTAATAAGGTAAAGATTAAGTCTGTTTAGCATATCTAACATTGTCCAAATAAAAAAGACTCTTTGTTAAGCCGTGAAATATCTTGTGGACCCGCCGCTCTGACATTAGCCGTCAGGGTTCCAATAACATCACTGCTATCCGTGTAAGCATTCTTTACAGTTTTCTCTGATTTTTTGCGTGATGTTAGAAAATTCGCATTAGTCCAAAATTGGGTTAAATCAGACCCAAAAAAAATTTTTTTTTTACTGTTCTGCAAATTTTTTTGCATAAAGTTAGAGGGTCATAGCAGAGATCTTTTTTGCTTGAGTGCCCGGTTCCATTTTTTGGCCAAAAATAATGAAAATCGACTTTTTTTGACTTTTCTTTATAAGTTTTGCTCCAAAAATGTTGAAGTTTTGGATTTGTTTTGAAAATATTGTTTATATATGTTGGCCATCTTGAAATTGAATATCTTGGATTTTGTTAGGAAATATAATTTCTATTCTTAAAATGTAAGCCATTTAAAAAGTTCTAAATATATTCTAAAATTTATGTTATGAAATATGATTTCTAATATATTGAACATGTCGGCCATTTTGAAATTTTTTTTACACTGATCAAAATTTCTCTTTCGATAAACTTAAAAAATACAATATCATATTTTGCTTAATACCTTTATGTTTTTGTGGTTCAGTCAGTCTTTGGTTGTTTTTTAATAAATTTGACTGTAAATAAGTAATTGATTTTGCTCAATGTAATGTTTTTATAAAATAAGTTGTTTCAAGTTCATTGTTGTTTGCAGTTTTGTCGTTCAATTATCTCATTGTACCTGTTTTGAATGCCCCCACTTATACACAGGCTTTAGGTACACTTATAGATCCGAAGAAAATCCCAACACCACACAAAAAATCACAACCAGAGACTTCTTTCACTCCAAACATGGCAGTACAAAACTCTTAATATAAGGGTCGGACGCAGACTCTGTATGTGACTGGTATTGAACCAAGTTGATTTTACTGCCCAGATGTCCTTCCTATCAACAAACCCCTGGGGGTAAACCAACTCTATTCATTCAAATGGCCATCTAGTGCAATTTTCCAGTCGTCTCATATAACATGTACTGTAGCTATTGAGAGTGGAAAGATATTTGCAGTTAATCTAGCCAATATATAAATTGATGTGCACAGTTAAAATTAATGTAAAACTCTCCATTTTGGCAAAAAACTATTCTGAAAAAATCTCAATGCTATAATTCATAGTAGTAATAGGAAAAAATAATATAGACTAGATTTTTTTTTTTTCAGGTCTCATCAAGTGTGCTATATGTAAAACTGATATTTAATCTAAAAGACAACCTTCATTTTTATTGTGTTTTAGTATATTAAGGTTTCCTCCTGATTTTTTATTTTCAATATGACAATATTTGACTGATTTGTGCTAAATGCACAATCAGTTTCCTTGTGGACATCTGTCTGGATTACAATTGTATGGTGTCTTCATGCTATAATTAGGAATTTCCTCATTGATATCTGTATTTTTTAGGTGTTAGAAAGTGTATCTTTCTCCACAATGGTACAAGTACGTGGCCCACCATATCGTGCTATTGATATGTTCGACGAGTTATTGGCTAATGTAACACCTCCTGACAAAGATAAAACTTCTGAGCAATTACTTTCAGAACTTATTCCAATCACTGATCATTTATGTCAGAACGTAAGTTACCGTTCTATAATGATACAATATTGATTATTCCATTTTGTGTAATTCTGTGACAATGCTTGATGAAAACGACAGAATTACAAGGTATCCTTGTAACTAATATTATGTCTACCCATCACATCTTTTTAAAAAGTTAAATTTTTTGTCATGATAATATTATTAATATTAATTTAGCAATTATATACATATTTAGCGATATTGCAAATGTCACTGCGTATTTCAACCTTTCTTTATGTCTATGAATCAATTTTGATTGTTTTGTTATAATATACATTACGATTAAATTCTGTTAAAAAAATTGATAAACTATAAAAATGTTAGTAGTAAATTTATTCAACAAATAATCGATTATACCTACAAGAAAAAGGTGAACTTTTCTGCAAAACAAGACCATCTCATCAACAGTCTATTCTTTCTGGAATTAAGGCGATGTCAGAACAAGATTACGAGAAAAAAAAAAAAAAATTGAAGCAGCATATTTTATAGCAAAAAAAAAGTTGCAAAATATCCCATACGCTCAAGCCGATGGGTAGTTGGAGAGTATTGATAAGGCTTTTGCAGATATAGGTATTAATCTTCAAATTTGTTAAATGTATCGTTATTTACCAATAATTATTCCACTAATGCCTATTACTTTTGCTGCATGTTATTGTTTATTTGTTTGTTGTTTTCATTTTTGATTATAAATTCATTTTCAATGCAATGTTTTCTGTAAAATCTATATTTATTGTCTAGACAATAATTACAATAAAATCAATAAAAATATGCTTAGTCAGCAAAAACTTGAACTGATATATCTCTTGAACCAATCATTGTTTATAAATAAGATTTGTGGTTGCTAAGGAAAATTTTACGATACCTAACCTTATAATCTTCCATAATCTTTCATTTTTCCACATTTTGAAAAGTAAACATAATAAAAGTATATATTTTTGGAATCTACTATGCTTCCACTATTCAAATTCTTTAAAAGTACAAATTCAAAAAATACAAATTAAAAAAATAAACTATTTTTTACCCTAGAGCTACCTTAAAGTGATTATAGTTTCATTTAATTCTCATTGAAGGACTTAATTTCTAAAAAGAAAAACTAGTTGGATTGGGAGCGGATGGTGTGAGATGTGTTAATAAACCTTTGCTTTTATATCACTACCTTTTACCACTAAAAAGTTTGTCACTCATTTTAAAAAAGGAAGGAGTGGATACAGTGGAAGTGACCAATTCAATCCTAAAAGCCAAACGTGACCTTCACAGATTATCAGAGCTTGACATAAAAGACTTCCCACAATTATCAGCTCTTCACTGACAAAATTGAAGTAGACGAAGGTGGTAATTTTAATTACAAAGGTATATTGTTGAAAGACTTCGAAAAGGAGTTGGAATCATCAGAACAGAAGAAGAATCATGAATTAAACACAATCAAAGAAACATTTATAGATTATCTAGAGGAAAATGACAGCAAATATTTTGCTGCAGTGACACAAATTCTCAATTTTGAGAGCTGGAAAAGGTTTGTAAATTTGTTTATTTTTAACTGTAGAAGGTTTTTGGTTAATTTAATTTACGAGGTTGACCAATTCTTACACACTATAATAATTCATAAAATAATTAGTAGCTTGACAATAATATGAATATCTGATATATAATAAAAAAATTTAATTGTAATCACATTACATGGTTTGAACCCCTCCCCCTAAAATTAGGGTCTAGACATTTTTTTTTAGTACCAAAATCTAGGGGCTGGAAGTTTTTTTTGGATTTATTAGTGGAGAAGTCTAATAACTATAAATATATAATATTTTGTATTATTTAGATATCAGGAAAACAACGAAACTGATAAGTTTGTCGACCAATATATGGAAGAGTTATTCTATAATTTCCATGAGCCGTTGCGGATTGAAGGATTGGTTGTGTCTTCAGTAACTTTTTTTGAAGAATGGCTTGAAATTATCTGCTACACTCTTGCCTTTCTAACACCTTGAAACACACCTTATAGAAAGATGTGGAAGCGGATATTACGTTCATTGAGATGCGCGAAAGATGTTAGAATACTGTTTTGTCTGCCATTGAGTGCTTCTGTCTGCGAGAGAAGTTTTTACTTTTAAATTGCATTAAAAGGAATACCCGTGTGCATCTCTTGGACTCTAGAGATTGGAAAACCTGATGAGAATCAGCTTGCATAGCTCACCGTTAAAGGACATCCAAGTTGATCTTTCAATCAAGCGTTGGGCTGGATAATCTATTTGAAGACCTAATCAACCAACAAGATTCAGAAAGTAGAAGAAGCAGGAGTAAAAAAAAAAGCTATCAGGCTGAGTTCAGAATCAGAAGACTGATTAGACGAATAACAATTTGTTGACTTTGTAATGTATTATCTAATTAAAACATTTTTTGGTTTATTAGTTTTGTTACTCCCCACTTATTAAAATATCCATTTATGCAGAATTAATTTTGGAAGCTAAACACTTGGTTAGCAATTTATTTTACAGATTATGACCTTCTTTGTGGAATGAATTAAAAATGTAAATAATAACATTTATTTCAAACCAGTACTACAAAGATTAAAAAATATCCCCATGATGAAAATAATATTTATATTGGTCACTCAGTGACATGTATTCAAAAGGCTCTGCATCAACTTAACCTAAAAAAACAAAGAAAACAGAAAAGTATCTGACAAAACAAATTAAATAATTTCATTCAAGGTACACTATTTTTGTCTGACTATAAAGCCTATTCTATTTATAAACAAACATTGGAATGTTTTCAATTTAGCCACACTTACTTAGTATTACAAACAACCTGCTAAAAATAGTATTTTACTCATGTTGCTGTGTACACATGAGCAATTAAAATAAGTAAAAAAAGTTAAAGGAAATATTTTGACAAAAATATTATTGTTTAAGATTTAATTTGTTTGCCCCATATTGTTTTTTCATGATTTTGTACATAAAAACAAGAATGATTTTAGTGAAAAGTTGGTTTTATATAAGTTTCTAATGAAAAAGTAGCTTTAGTGTATAACAGTAACAGTTAACGGCCCGTCAATTTGAAATACATGTATTGGATTTAGAAGACCGTTTCTTTTCAAACTTCCGCTTTGCGAGGTCCAGATGTCTTTTTATTATATAAGACAAAAAAAAAAATTAAAATTTTAGTTTTGTTTTATATGATATTGGTTTACAAGAAAGAATAGATGCAATCATATAAAGATTAATTGGACGATATATGGTATGTTTTTCTAAACTTTTCAGTTTTTCTAAACTGTTTCTTCCAATTTTTAGCAATTTAGATGAATAAAATGAAAGATATTGGAATTTTAAAAACAGTTTAACTAGACCTTGTCGTTTACTGTCATCTATTCCTTATTTTTATCTGTTTTGTAACTAGCTATATGTTAGCTATATTTTGATCTTATTATTTTTTAGCTATCAACATTTTGCTGATAATATTTTAGCCTTCTTCTCCAAAATTGTGATCAATATTAACGCCATGGCACCTTCTCAATTCAGCTGTGGTGAGTGGTCATCACTCTCCTAAAATTATTAACTCGCCTCAAACATGAAAAAGTAATGCAAAAATTATGTAAATGAATGTTGTAGCTAGGTCAATCACTCACCTGAAGTGAAATTGAGGTGAGTGGTCATCTAATTTCTCTAATTGATGGCGAGGCAATTTTGTTTCAAATTCACTATATTTTTGAATCTGGTTGTATTATGTAATTTGATCTTTCAAAATTATGTAATGTTTTATTGACACTCTTGCTTATATTATATTAATCTTCTTGAATAATCTTTACAGCTAAATTAGGTGTACCCAACAAGATCTTTGAAAATAGTTATACTTTCCCTAAATTTTTTAGGGTAAAAGATGGAAATAACGGGTTAATGAAATTGGTCTGAATGTGCAGTACTAGATAGCTATACCAAACAAACAAAATGCACAAAAGAAGAACACAATGATGGAAAGACGAAAGCTACAGCAGTCAAATTCTCTGCTAGTTTTTATATTATGTTGTATTGTTTATATAAATAATAAAGAAAAATAAGAGCTTGAGCTTTATTGTAATTAAAGATATGTACAGTGTTATGACTAAATATTCAATCAAACCTATCGTAAAGATATGCCTATCATAAAGATAGAACTTCAAATATCTTGTTTTACTTTTCAATTTTCTCCTGTAGTCACTTTTTTTGCATCCAGTTTCATTAGTTTGAACCTCTCAACTTGTCTAATCTGTCTATTACATCATCTGGTTTATTTACATAATAATATGTCTGGCAAATATCAAAGATATGCTGGTCATATATTACCAGAAGAGGTTGTTGATGACTGGAAAATTTTGCTAATGGTCTTCGTGACCAGAATACCTAAAATAATTATTTCAGGGCCTGTTTATGATAGATATTTAATTTTTAAGTTAAGTATTAATTTTAGGAACCATGGTTTGACAACCCTGAGTCAAGCTCCATACCTGTGATTAATCTAGACATACTTACACATCCATTCAAGCACTTTCCCATGTTGAATGAGATAAAGATCAATAGTTATCTTACGCAAGGTAGTGAATCTAAACAAGGTAGAGCATTCAGTCCACCAAAAGAAGTTCCTCAACAAGTCCCCATTAGTGCCTATGACCTTCCAGTGACTCACTACATAAACCAAAGGAGGCTGGAGATCATTAAAGATTGTGTCCAATATATATATGAAAATAAAATTTCTGAAGCAAGAAAGGTAGGAGTTTATAAATACATGTTATTCAGGTACAATGGATGATTTTTGGATAATTTGATACATTGTTTTTTAGAGATATTGGTTACCCAAATTTGGGTTTGGCATTATTTTCCTATCAAGTTTAGGGGCATGTCTGTAGCTTTAATATGATCAAACTACACTTAATAGCATGCAACAGTCGTATATATATATAT